>JAJIBD010008005.1:0-48653 GCA_021461705.1 Cryptotis parvus
CACTCTATGCTTTAGACTATCATTTACTTTTTATGTAAATATATTTATAATTATCATTTACTTTTTATTAATATATCTTGTCCCGCAGTGTGCATCTATCATGTATACATGTATATTTTAATGACTTATACAGTATTTTGTGTACTAGATGTTCATCTCAATTCTGATCTCACCTATGAGCCTCCACTTCCCTGCAATATAATACAATTTTAAATTATCCATCAATTTAATGAATTGAAGCTATTTTTATGTAAATGAATTAATACATACAAATACATTATCAAGCCTCCATATATATATCATCCAAACTACCTTTTCTCATTTATATTAAATTTTTCTAACTAGGAAGAAATATACCATATTTTAATTATGTGATATTCAAGGGCATATAACAGTGATCTTTTTTAGACTGCAGTAACTAAATAGTTATTAAATGAATCAATTAGGGAATAAGTAAATTAGTTGCATTTTATGATAAATGATTAATATATCAGTATAACTCATATAATGCATGTAGAACTAAAACTACTGGCTCATATGTAAAGGCATCACTAGGTCACTAGACATCCCATTGTTCATCGATTTCTTCGAGTGGGTGCCAGTAACATTTCCATTTGACCCTATTGTGTGTCAGTGTAGCCCAATGGCATCTGCTTGCTTCAGGAATATGAAGAGCCTCAAACCATTCTTTCAGGGTCTTGATGAAGAATACTGAGCATCTTGTAGGTGGGTGGCCATGTGATCTTTTGACGTCCCATGGGATCCATTCCTATTTTCTTAGTCCTATTTGCATTATGAATGTAAAGTCATTCATGATACAATAGGACTAAGAAACTTTTAGAAAATAAAAGGATAACTATTCCTAATACCAAGTGAAATAATCGTCTAAATATAGTCGAGGACAGATAATGAATCTAATTTACTTCAAGCTATTTTCATAATGCCAGTTTGTGTCTTTATTTTGGGGAAAAAACTTCATTAAATTACCATTTAGCAGTAATAAAGTAACTGTTGTGGTATGAAGGCTAACATAAATTAATTCCTTGTTGTTATATTAGAATTTTTTTTATTGCTGAGTGACACAGGTCTGCAATATTTTAAGGGAAAAGAGCAATTACAAATTTTTACTTGCTCTATTGTTTATACTTATTGATCCCAAAAGACTTGTTCCATAAATTCTTTGGTTCTGATTTAGTGACCTGATACCGTTTTCTTATAAAGGAGTAAGTTGAACCTTTTCTGAGATAATTGTATTTGCTTTTATGCCTGACAGTATAATATAAATGTAATTATAGTAACATATATAATTGTAGTTATATATAATTATATATCACTATCACTATCTTCCTGTTAATCATCTATTTGCTAGAGCGGGCACCAGTAATATCTCCACATGTCCTGTCTCATGCTAGTAGAACCCAAAGGCATCCGCTTGCTCCAGGAACATAAGGAGTCTCAAAACCATTATATTAGGTCATGGGAATGACCTAATATAAATGTTACTGGTATTTGGCATATCAAATACTACACAAGCAGCTTGCCAGGCTTGCCGTGCGGGTGGCATACTGTTGTAGTCACCTCTAAATAAAGCATTTATTGATGAACCCCGTGGCCGCAAGCACGCGCTGCGAGCTGGGCTGTGATAGTCTGGTCTGCTGGGTGGAGTTGTGACAAGAGGGAAGTCCGGATGTGGATAATGGCGGGCCCCATGGAGTCAGGGGGTCATCTGGCTTGTTGTGAGGCTCTGCTGGGGTGGCAGGCCAGGGCTAGAACCCGCTATGACTTCTGGGCGCCTCATGAGCGACTGGGCACAGGGAGAGCAAGTAGCATCTCTGCTCCATGTCTGAGAGTCTCAGTCTATATTATATATGTAATTATATGTATTATAATTACATATATAATATATAATTGTATATGTATGTTATATATGTAATTATATATGTAATTATGATTCACACACCGGATTTTTACATAAAAATCTGACAAGAACTTCTGTGTAGAATTTATTGTATTTCATACTGAACATATACTAGGTATATATAACTGTGTATAATATGTACTATGTGTATATAACATATATTAGGTGTATACAAAACAGCTAATTAAAAAAATTAGTAATTGGGAGATTAATAAATGACTCATTGGACTAAGCTTATCCTTTGCATTCAGGAATTTCAGGCTCTATTCTCTGTATCACATGGTCTGTTCCACATTATCAGTGAGTTGGAGGTGGGGCTACTGCAAAGCATAGAGTTAGGAGTAGCTTCTGAACACTGGTGGACACAGTCCAAGAAAAAATATCAAAATAATTATAAGAATTAGGGCCAGAGCGATAGCCCAGTGGGTAGGGCGTTTGCCTTGCACTGCGGCTGGCCCATGCCGGCCCGGGTTCGATCCCCGGCATCCCATATGGTCCCCCCAAGCACTGCCTGAGTGCAGAGCCAGGATAAACCCCTGAGCATTGCCGGGTGTGACCCAAAAAGCAATATATATATATATATATATATATATATATATATATATATATATATATATATATATAAGAATTAGCTCAAAACTAAAGACAAACTACAAAAATTATTCACTTGATAAATCTTTAATTTAAAGAGCATAATGTTGATATCAGATTCAGTGAAGTAATTGTTATAAGCCTATTTTTAGCTTCTCTTTTATTTTTTTTTAGTTAATCAATCTGCAATAGACCATTACAAAGTTTTCCATGATTAGGTTTCAGTCATACAGTGTTCCAGCACCCATCCCTCCACCAGTACATACTTCCCAACAGCAATTTGACATGTTTCCCTACCATCCCCCAACACAACCCCAGCTGCCACCTCCACCACCAGCAATTTTCTTCTGTATCTCTGTTTCTCTTTCCTTCTGAGCATCGTGTTTTGCTAAACAAGACATGGAAGCGTTATCATGCATATTCCCAACCTACTGTCCGTACTCAGTTCCCCAGTATTATTGTCAATCTGTCCCCCTGATTATCTTACCTATCCTCGGCTTCCCACATATTTGTGGTAGATTCCATCCCTTATAAAGTCCTCCTGGTTCATTTTGTCTGCCCTTGGATTATAGTTCCATACAATTTTTTCTATCCCACAAACAAATGAAGTCATTATTTTTAACTACTGTAGGCAAAATTCCTTCCACTCTAGGTGTTGCAAGTGTTGCTGCCATATCCGTATGCATGGGCAGGTGGCAGAAAGGAGACAGGCTTGTCTAAACACAGGGCTCTGCTCCATGGGCACTGGATGGTTGGTCTGAAATATAAAAAAGACTGGGCCTCCTGTGATGAACCCAGAGCCATGGCAGAGCCTGGCAAGCTACCCATGGTGTATTCTATATGGCAAAAATAGTAACAATAATGGACCTCATTCCCAATGAATGGAGACATAACTGGCACTTGCTGAAGCAAATTAATAAACAATGGGAAGACAAGTGATATACACAATTAAATATCCGTATGAGACAGTAAAGTTGGTATTTATTTTACCCTGGCCATCCTATTTGAATATAATGACATGTAAATAAAGGTAGATTGTAATTTACTCAGGTAAAAAATAATTTACTCAAGTCTTTTCCTCTATTTTTGGGCTGAAATCTTAAAAACTTGTAAAATTTATTGAAGTAAAATAACTTTACTGAGGGAGTATGCTAACTTTAAGGAAAACTGGGGGATAATTTATAGAGAGGAAGAAGAAAGAAGAAAAGTAAGAAAGAATTGGGGCCAGAGCAATAGTCCAGTAGGGGAGAGCATTTGCCTTACACAGCCAACCTTGGTTAGATCCGTGACATCCCATATGGCCCCCTAAGCACCGCCAGGAGTAATTCCTGACTGCAGAGCCAGGAGTAACCCCCAAGTGTCACTGGAACAACATGGTATAGGAATAAAAACAAACCTGTGAACCTATGTTATAGAGTGGAGTATCCTGACACCCACCCTCAAAAACATGATCACTTAATCTTTGATAAAGGTGCAAAGAGTCCAAAATGGAGTAAGGAAGGTCTCTTCATCAAGTGGTGATGGGAAAATTGGACAGCTACATGAATTTGGACCTGCGTCTAACACCATGCACAAAAAATCAGATCAAAATGGATTAAAGATCCCAATATCAGACCGGAATTCATAAAGTACATAGAAGAAAATATAGGAAATACCCTCCACTACATTAAAGCTAAAGACATCTTCAAAGGTAAAAACACCACTAATGAAGCAACTAGAAGCAAAGATAAACATATGGGACTACATGAAACTAAAAAACTCCACCTCAAAAGAAACAGTGACCAAGATACAAAGACTGTCCACAGAATGGGAAAGAATATTCACCCAATACCCATCTGATAAGGGATTATATCCAGGATATATCAGGACCTGATAAAACTATACAAGAAGAAAACAGCCAAACCCATCAAAAAATGGAGAGAAGAAATGAACAGAAACTTTGACAAGGAAGAAATTTGAATGGCCAAAAGGTATATGAAAATATGCTCATCTCACTAATCATTAAGATTCAAGTCAAAACAACAATGAGATATCATCTCACACCACAGAGACTGGCACATATTCAAAAGAGCAAGGACAACAAATGCTGACATGGATGCAGGGAGAAAGGGACTCTCATCCAATGTTGGTGGGAATGTCGACTAGTACAGTCTTTTTGGAAACAATATGAGCATTCCTCCGAAGACTAGAAATTGAGCTCCCTTTTGACCCAGCTATAGCACTCCTGGGAATATACCTGGGAAACCAAAACAAACAGCGATAACACCATCTACACTATTATTTTCATAGCATCATTATTCACAATAACCAGAATCTGGAAACAACCAGTAAGCCCGAGAACTATGACTGGATAAAGAAACTTTGGTACATCTACACAATGATATACTATGCAGTTGTTAGGAGCGATGAAGTTATGTAATTTGCCTATAAATGAATGGACATGGAGAGGATCATATTGAGTGAAATTTTCAGAAGGAAAAAGACAGATATAGAATGACTGCATTTATTTGCATGACAGAATATGTAATAGATCTATATATATATTATGATACCAAAATCCAAGTTAAGGCAAAATGTGGATCAGGAAGTCTTGGCAAAGCTGGAAATTACCACAAATGTGTGAAAGTCAGAGGTTAGGTAAGACAGAGAAGGGAACAATGTGCTAATAATTGTCGAAAGAGCTAATACCAACCTAGAACTGAGCACTAAATGTAGAAAAAATGATACACATGATAACCTCTAAGTGTATCAATTACAATCCACAATATGTAAGAGAAGGAAGAGAGAGAGAAAGAGAAAGAGAGAAAACTGATAAAGAACCTGCCATAGAGGCAGGCTAAGAAGGGGAAGGGAATCGGGGCATTAGTGGTGGGAAATGGGTACTGGTGGAGGAATGGTGCTGGAACACTGTGTGACCGAAACCCCCAAACATGAACATCTTTGTAATTGTATATCTTAAGGTGGTATAATAAAATATTAATTTAAAAAGCAAACAAATAAGAAAGAAATTAATATAATAAAGGATGAGAAATTATAAGTGATACACTCTGAGATTGGATGCAAGTGATTTTAGAGTGGAGTGAGAACTCCATAAAATCATATTTTATTCCATTTTTGGGACCCCTGACTCAGGCTGGGTGTCACTGGGCCATACCTGGCAATACTCTGTAGATTGTGCAGTTCTACCAGCCATTCACTCCAGCCTTTTGAGCTACCTCCCTGACACTGCACAAAATTTCAAAAGGCTGTAGCTAATTCATCCCTTGGTTTTGTATCTTGGGTCACACCAGCAGTGTCAGGGCATACTACTGGTTCTGTGCAAAAGGGATTACTCCTGGAGGTGCTCAGTGTACTATATATGTGTCATGGGTCAAGTCTGGGTCAGCCACTCTTGCTTGCAAGGCAAACACTTTACTTGCTCTGGTATCTCTCCAGCCCCAGACTGAGTGTTAATATTTATTTATATATTAGAAAGCATGTAGATGACAAAAATGAAGCACAGGCAGTGAAAAATCTTGTTCCAGGTTCATCAATTGTTTGGTACCAGTAACAGGCATATTATTTCCTATAATGAGTAACATCATAGGCAATCAATAAATGGTTATTATGCTACCTACCCATGTTTGATGACAATTTACATAGTATCATAATTATGTACAAGGCTTCCTTTCTCAAGGTTTCCAAAGGTTGACATCAATGCATTGAATAAAACTGCAGCCTCATCTGAAGCTTGGATCTCTTACAAGTTTACTGATTTCAGGCAGATTTGAAATCCTCGATGTTCAGAGAACTATGACATGTACTTTCTTGCTATTTTTAAACTGGTGTCATCATAAGTTCCTAAAGGTCACTGCTTTTTATAAACATATTTGCTTCCCTATAAGGTCACAGTTTATTACTTCTTCCATTACAGATCTTTAAAATTCTTTTTTAAAGGTGTCTACTTGATTAGTTTAAACCCACCCACTTTCAATATAAGCATATTATGCAAATTCTGTGCCTATTCCATTATTTGAATAGGCATTAGGGTGAATTACTTGAATAACTTAAAGCTCCTCTTAAAATTCTACATTTTAAGGTGAATAAATGGGTAAATAACGGGTGAATAACTTGAAGGTCCTCTTAAAATTCTACATTTCAAATTGAAACTATGGTAGTAAATTGCTCCAATAATTCCACTCCTCAAACTTTTAATTCTCTAGACTTCAAAAAATACTTTTGTGGGGGCCGGAGTGATAGCTCAGCGGGTAGGGCATTTGCCTTGCATGTGGCGGGCCCATGTCGCCCGGGTTTGATCTTCGGCATCCCATATGGTTCCCGAGCACTGCTAGGTGTGATTCCTGAGTGCGGAGCCAGGAGAAACCCCTGAGCATTGCTGGGTGTGACCCAAAAATCAAAAATAAATAAATAAATAAATAAAAATAAAATAAAAAATACTTTTGCATCACTTGATCACTTGATCACTTGAATCCCTTTATTCATCAATTTGCTTGGGCGGGCGCCAGTAACATTTCCATTGGACCCTATCACATGCCAATGTAGCCCAATGGCATCTGGTTGATTCAGGAATATGAAGAGCATAAAACCGTTCCTTCAGGGTCTTGACAAGGAAGTCTGACCATCTTGTAGATGGGCGGCCACGTGATCTTTTGACTCCCGTGGGATCCAGTCAGTAATGGCTCTAGTCCAGCGGTTGTCTCCAAATCTCATTACATGTCCAGCCCATCTGATTTTCGATGCCTTGGTAAATGAGACAGCGTCCCTGATTCTGGAATAGCGGCGGAGGTCAGAACTCCGGATTCCTTCTCTCACTTGAGTGAGGCATGATATTCCAAGCATAGCTCTCTTGATTCCTCTCTGGGAGACCCGAATAGCATTCCCATCCTGCTTTTGTAGGGCCCAGGTCTCTGAGGCATATGTTAATGCATGGAGAATGGTGGAGTCAAAGAGATGTGCCTGGAGCCGGAGGTCCCTTTGTCCTTTTAGCTATTTCTTTGATTCCTTTGAAGGCATTCCATGCTGCTCTCTTCCTCCCCTGCGAACTCGGGTTTTAGTTCGTTCATCATGTTGACTTCTCGACCTAGGTACACATAACTGCTGCATTCAGAGATGTTTGTTCCATTGAGAGTAAATGGGGCCTCAGGAACTAGTTCATTTTTCATGAACATAGTTTTCTTCAGATTCAGATGTAGACCTATCTTTCCACATTCTCGGTCGAAGTCAGCCAGCATTTGTGCCACTTGGCTAATGTTTGGTGTTATTAGAATGATGTCATCAGCGAAGTGGAGGTGGTATAGTTGCCGACCATTTATCTTCACTCCCATTCCTTCCCATTCTAATTGTCGCATAATGTTCTCGAGGGTGCTGCTGAAGAGTTTTGAATAAATGGTATCACCCTATGGAACCCCTCTTTCGACATCAATTATCACTTCTTTGTAGAATGGTGAGATCCTGGTGGTGAATCCATAATACAGCTCATGAAGGATCTTGATGTATTGGATTTGAACACCCTGTTTGGCTAGGGCTTCGATGATTGCTTCAGTCTCCACAGAATCAAAGGCTTTCTGTAAATCAATGAACGTGAGACAGAGCGGCGTCTTGTACTCCCTACAAACCTCAATGAGCTGGGTTACTATGTGGATATGGTCGATTGTGCTGAATCCTTTCCGGAAGCCTGCTTGCTTGCATTGTTGTCCTTCATCTAGTGTTCTGCCAATCCTGTTCAGGATGACTTGTGTTAACAGCTTGTAGATAACAGACAAAGGCAGATGGGGCAATGGTTGCCGATGTCGTGAATGTCTTCCTTCTTGAACAGTAGAACTGTCCAGCTGGTTTTCCATTGGGTGGGCACCTTGCATTCGGACAGGAAGCGTGTGAAGAGCCGAGCTAGTGTATTGATGAGTACTGATAGCAGACTCTTCAGGTGTTCGGGTCTGACTTTGTCTGGGCCTGGGGCTGTTCCCTTCTTTACCGACGAGATGTCATGTCAGATTTCAGAAGGGAGAACGTTGGGAATGACATATTCATCCTGTGGTATTTGGTGTGGGGGGCAGGTGGATGTGGTATCAAAGAGATTTGAGTAGAATTCCTAGATAATCTTCTCCATTGCTTTTCTGGAAGATGTGATAGATCCATCAGGACATCGGAGGGCAGTCATCTTGGTCTTATAGTTGGCGAAGGACAGGCAGGCGGTGCAAATGCTTTTCCCGGCTTCTGCTGCATCTTCCAGTATTTCTACTCTTCTGACTTTGAGGTCTTCTTTGATCGCCTCTCTGCATCATTTAGGAAGCTGGGACGTTAACATTTGGTCTCCTGAGGCTCACGCCTTGCCACGTTTGCGAATGAGCTCGAGAGTGTCTGAAGACAGGCGTCCTTTTGTGTCTTTCTCTCTCTAAGCATTCTTCGCACAATCATGGAGGTGCTGAACCAGTCGGTTGTATTCTTCATCGATGTCGTCAATGATGGTATCTTCCCAGTCAGGTATACATATTCCAGGTTTGAATTCCTTGCTGTTCACTAGCTTTCTATGATTGTATACCTGGTCATGTCCTATGCAGATTTTGATAGAATATATCACTGTGGGGTCTGAGGTTTACATCTGTAATCTCGTAACTTGAACCTCCTTGCTGGGACTTTTGCTCTGTGGCTTGTTGCTAGACCATTCAATGGTCTATGATAATGGTTCCCTGTTCCCTCCTCATGCCCATCCCTCTGATGTTTTAAAAATTCTCTGTCTATGTGTCTGGATGAGTATTTCTGCTTTGCTGCTATCTTCCCAGCCAGAAGTTAGGGGTCAAAGAGCTTCAATGTTGCTTGACCTGGGCCCCTTTTATATCTTAAAATTTACAATGCACAATCATTTCATTTTATATTTTACTGTCCATCCCTTTGGGCAGGTGGGCTTTAAACGCCTAATTATTCCATATTTGCTAGATTACTTGACACTCTTCTCATCCACTGTCACCATCACTGTATCACTATATCACTGTCTTCCCGTTCATCATCGATTTGCTCGAGCGGGCACCAGTAACATCACATATGACCTGTCTCATGCAAGTAGAGCCCAAGGGCACCTGCTTGCTCCAGGAACATAAAGAACCTCAAACCATTCCATCAGTTCATGGGAAAAATGATATATGTAGTTGAAGGAAATCATATTATACAGCTGGAAGTTAGGAAAAATACTCTCTTGGGAAAAGCAATGTAGATTAGCAATGACAAGGAATAGCATTCAGGAGTTGGTGCAAATTTATGTACTCAATCAGTAGCATCTAATCTTGGTAAACCTGATTTTATAAGCCAATCTGAAAATCAAATAATTAGAAAAAATGTATCAACCAGTGAATGAACAAATGATTCTCATCTGGGTGGTCATACTTCTATGTGATACTCACCTACTTCACTGTATCACTGTCTGTATCACTGTCTTCCCGTTCATTATCAATTTGCTCGAGTGGGCGCCAGTAACATCTCCATATGTCCTGTCTCATGCTAGTAGAGTCCAAGGGCATCCCCTTGCTCCAGGAACATAAAGAGCCTCAAACCATTCCATCAGGTCATGGGAATGAGGTCTATAATTATTACTTGTATTTGGCATATCAAATGCAACATGGGTAGCTTGCCAGGCTCTGCTGTGTGGGTGGCATACTCTTGTAGTCACCTCTAAATCCAGCATTTATTGATGAACCGCGTGTGCGAGCCAGGCTGTAATTCTTCTGCTGGGTGGAGTTCTGATGAGAGGGAAGTCCGGATGTGGCCCTCATGGAGTGGGGGGGTTCATCTGGCTTGTTGCAAGGCTCTGCTAGGGTGGCAGGACAGGGCTAGAACCCACCATCCCTTCCGCTTGCCTCGTGAGTGGCTGGGCACAGGGAGAGCCGGTAGCAGCTCTGCCCCATGTCTGTGAATATTAAAATATTAGTTCCACAGATTAAAAAAAAAGTTAAGAAAAGAAAATATTTAATATATAAATGCAGGTTATGATTCAAAAATATGACTTGGGGACTTGAGGATAGCATAGTGACAGAATGCCTGCATTATAGACCTGAGTCAATCCCTGTGACCATCCCACATGCCAAGGGCAATATTGTGGCAATACCATTTGGGATTTCTGGCATACCACATCTAACAGCATGTGAGAAGTACGAATAAATAGTACAAGTAAAAATCCTAGTAAGTCACACAACTAAATGAAAACCAAATTCAATTTTGTGGCAATGAAACCAAAAGAGTATGAGCAACATATTCATTAAGCACTGTTACCAAACCTGTGTCAGCAGCAAAACTGAGGTGTGCAGTTCCTGTGAGCACCACCTTAAGTGTGTTCTCTCTGGTCACCACAATGGCCACATAAGCAAGCGAAGGGGGAACATTTTTTGTCTAGAAATTCTTATTGGTAGGAAAATGAAATGTACAATTTTCATGAGCTAAATGTCTGATACTTCATTTATAGGTAGAATAATCTGTATTTTAAAGATAATTCATTTTATGTTTAAAAATGTCTTCTGAATAGCTAAACTGAGATTATATCACACAGTCTACCATTTGATCTATGCACTTTAGGAAGGATATATTATCAAGTTTTTAGGAAAAATATTTAGAATAGGAGACAAACTACTTAACTAACTTGACTGTGAATTAAAAAAAATCCAAGTACCTTAACTTCTTCACATAGTTCAGTAAGTCGAGCTTCTCTATCAATTTATCAATCTTTACTCCTTACTCTTTACTCACCTGCTTACGTTTTTCATTTTACAGTTCATGAATTCTTGAATGCTGGGCTTGCCTATGATCTTGGATTTGATGGGTAATAGGCTTTGCTGAGGAGACCTTGCCGAATCAGCATGCTTCCCAACATAAGCAGTAATTAAATTCTCTTTTTTTTGATATTCAATGATAGTCTCATTATTCAGCTATTATAATCAGAACAGGGAAGAGAACTGGAAAACAAAAATGGTTTTATAACAAAAACTATTATAATACCTTTTACATTTTCAATATTCCTATTAAGAGATAGCAAAACTCTCCTTTTATTAATTATTTTGTGAAGCAAAATAAAAGGAGTTTTAATGAACAAATTTTCCTTTAAAATATGTGAGGAATAAAGAGAGAAAAGACGTGCAGCAGGGAACACAGGCTTCTCAAAAATCGGGAGGAAAGCAAGCAGAGAGAAAAACACAGAATGCATAGAGCAAAGCCAGCCTGAAACTCTCTTTTTAGATGATAAATTTCGTAATAGCTAATATTTAAATCTCTTCTTTGCATCTTTAATCATGTATTTTTGTGTTTGTTTATAGAAAATGCAAGCAAACACAAAAATACAAGTAAAAGAACCAAGTTCTTTTACTTGTGCTCTGTAATAGGAATATGATTTTATAAGAACATTTTAATTCATTTTTATAAAAATTTTTAAATGAATTTTTTTGTTTGTTTGGGCACCACAGCTGGCAAAACTTAGGGATTACTACTGGCTCTGTACTCAGGAATTACTCCTGATGGAGCTCAGGTGACCATATGAGAAGTTTGGAATCAAACCTGGGTCAGCTGTGTGCCAGACAAGTGCCCTACCCATTGTAATAGCCCTTCAGTCCCTTCATGTGTTTTTTAAATAAATGTTTTCCATATTCAGATACTTAATATATTTAATAAAAAATTTATTTTTGATGGACATATAGTCCAGAGAGTCTTTTCCTTCTTCTAAATTTTCCATGACAGATATTTTACTTTTAAGATGTAGGAATTTAAGGAGGCAGGGCAAATTTATGAATATATTTCTAACTTTAACTCAGAGCGACGTTGAGGATATATTTACTTTTCTTTCCTCAGTAAAATTCAAACTGACCTTGCCAGAGGATTGAGAAGGGCGGCCCAGATAATGATAGCTTCTTTGCTGAAGTCAAAGGATATCATAAGATTTTTCTTGCAGTGAGATAAGAACTCAATAGTCAAAATTAGATTGATTATTTAAAGACAACAGTGATGGTAGTGAGAAAGACAATTTTTCTCTTTAAGAGAAAAATATCCTTGAACAAGTTGACCTTGACTTGCGTTTAAAGCCTCTCTGCTTTGTATATCTCTCTGGATCACAGTTTTGACTTTCATAAATTTAGTACATATATATTTAAAGACTTTCAAAACTTCTGCATAATTAATATCCTATAAAAATTTTGGTTTTCCATACTAAACATTGTCAAAGAAAGAGTTTTAATACTAAATATTGATAGTCTTTTTTTTTTTTTTTTCCTTTTTGGGTCACACCCGGCAATGCTCAGGAGTTTCTCCTGGCTCTGCACTCAGGAATCACTCCTGGCGGTGCTTGGGGACCATATGGGATGCTGGGGATCGAACCCGGGCCGGCATAGGCCAGCCGCGTGCAAGGCAAACGCCCTACCTGCTGGGCTATCGCTCTGGCCCCCTGATACACTATTTTGAAACAAATACGAATTGATACATTTTGTGCTATACCTTTCTCAATTATACTTTTTATCTTCTCTATTATAGATTGTAACCCAAATTAATTTCATAGTTTCTTGAAAGTACATTGTTAAGAATGTTGAGATTCTGAAAAACAAAGAACAATGTGCTTGTTTTGGTGAATGCTGCTAAAATTACACTTTGAGATTCCTGATGCTGCTTTTATATATATATGATCTCTAAAGCCTGAAAAATATTAAGAAACTTGCTATCTGTTGTGGCAAAGAATCAAGGTCAATCACATTTGCTCTCAAACATGATTTAAACTGTGAGGTTAATACTGAGGTCAATTCAATAAATCATACCTAATCCACTGTGAAAACACCCCAGATTTCCTGATCCTTTATGGCATACTCAGTTCCTCTGCATCCTAACCTTTTTAGAGACTTTGGCCTCTTTTATTGAAAGTAGTATATAAAAATATAGATTTGGACCTGAGCGACAGTATGGAGGGTAAGGCACTTGCACGCTGCTAAGCCCAGTTTGCTGCCCTCAGCATGTGAGTGATATCAGAGCACAGAGCACATAGATCTCTGAGCAGAGACTAAGACATGAGAGTATCCACAGATTTGGCCCCCAACTACACAGAAAATAAAAAATAATTATATAACTGCATTTACAGTATCAGGCCTTATAACAAAATTTGATCTTTATCCACTAGTATATATAAAATTATATGTTAGAAATAAATGTGAAAGGACGTATTTTCCATGTATATACTTTTGTATTATTCAGCATATACACAGATGCTAGATAAGATCACAGTAATTATTTTATCACATTGCACATTACATATTTTATCATAAACTAATAAAGTCCAGCAGAGAAAAAATATAGGCAAGAGTTGCCATAGAAAGGGCTAAATTGGGACCAGAGCAATAGTCCACTGGGGAGGGCTTTTTCCTTGCACTAGGCCAACCTAGGTTTGATCCCCGGCATCCCATATGGTCCCCAGGCACTACCAGTAGTAATTCCTGAGTGCAGTGCTAAGAGCAACCCCTGAGCATCACTGGGTGTGACCCAAAAAGCAAAAAAAAAAAAAAAAAAAGGCAAACTTGCTATTCTGTTTTTATTAAGATTCAACTTTATGTTTGTGTGAAGGAAGTTCACATAATTGAAGGAATAATGATCAAGTTTCAGGACCAATTTTTACATAAAAATCTTACTTGACTTTGGTAAAAGACCTTGAGAAATAAGAAATATTCTATTTCACCAAAATTTGTTAAAATATGACAGACATTCATTTTTGTAGTATATAAATAAAGAAATGGAACTGATAACAATAATAAATGCCGTACATTGAAGAATGAAAATAAATGTACCTAAAATTGATGCTATTGGAAAGATATAGCCAAGGTGACCCTCTTTTCCCTAATGAGTATTTTTATTTTACTCTAAATATTAAGTTAAAGATTTTCAATTTATGCTACAATATTTTTTCTGTCAACCTAATTCCTATTTTTTTCTGTAAATCAAAATAATTATAATTTTAACAGCTTATATAATCCTCTGGTTTTATATTCTGTTATTCATGTAAAATACTTAGTAGGGTATATCTATATCATGTTATTATTGTTTTTATTTGGCCTTTATGATTCATAGAAATGTTCATAATACAGTTGTTTCAGGCATTCAATGTCCCAACACCAACCCATAAGCTGTGTGACCATCCCTCCACTAATATTGTGATTGTTCACCCACCCCTTAAGTCAGCCTCCTAAACAGGCACAAGAAAATTTACTTTATATAGCTTATTACAATAATATGGCAAATGAAATTATCAGAAAATAGATCAGACAAAATTAATTTGGGTTCATTGTTATATCTCACAATGGTGTAACTAAAGTCATTATTTTAGAATTTACTAAGCTAGTTGGTAACGGGTTGAGCCTTCTGTGCCATTGGACATGGTCATGTTCAACACAACTTTCTATTTAAATTTTCTGTGCTCCCACTGGGCTGTTATTACTGTGAACTCTGAACAAAGTGCTTTGTGGTTGAAATGTGTCTCTGTGCTCCAGGATCTGTGGAGCCAAGTCATTTATACATTGAAGAAGGAGGCCTGGGGTATGGCTGCTGTCAGGAGTTTCCAGAAGGGAGAGGAATCTGTCCACCCCCCATTCTGAAAAGGCTTCAGACATTTCAGTCCACAGATACACAGATCCATGTCCCTGTACTAATTTGTTGCTTGTTATGTTGCATTTATTTTTTTATTCTGTCTTATTGAGCATATTAGTTATTTCTGGTAGTATTTGGTTCTGTCCCTGTGTTGGTCTGAAGGTAATATGAAAACGCAATGCATCATTTTCCACCTTAAGGATATCATTGTCTTGATAAAAAGACCTCATAAATCATTAACACATACTATGAACACTCAAGAAACATTGTGATGAAAAAAAGACAGCGATGGAGATAACTGTTTACTACAGGAGAAATAAAAACTACAAAAGAAGACAATCTTAGGACAGGGCATTTATGACCTGTCTGAGAGTTTCTGTAATAAGGCCCTGCTCAGATAATGCACAGAGTCAGAGAAAGCATGAAATGTTTGAAGAGCAGGAGGCAGTTGGTGTAGCTGCAGCTTAAAAGTAGCAGTAGGGAATGATCTGTGCATATTGATTTCTTAGTGTTGATACAAATTACATTTCATCTACTTAGAAGATAAAGAATTTCATTACATAAAATTGTGTGTACTGTAATCACTAGTCAGGCTAGGAATTCAGTATTCCCTCAAACTAATAGCACAAAAACTGGTTAGTTGTATATGATTTTGATATTTGTTTTTAAAGTTTGCATGGTCCAAATGACTGCATTGACTTGGTAAATAGTTACTTTCTCTCTGGGATAGTTATGTCCCACTCTGGACTATGTGATATCTCTAGGGGTATATACCTTCATTTACAACTTATCAGCCTATCCTAAGTCTATCTAAATGGGGAGGAAACACCTTTATTGTTTGTGCCCTGGGAGTTATTTGGCTTCTACTCTACAGATATTCTTGGACTATATCTATAAGTTTTATGCTACCAATATATAATCATTTGCTAAGACTTAGAGGAACCCCCAAACATATTTATGGGAATATTTATCTGAATAGTCCTTTTGTTTCTATAATTTTGGCCCAAAGTGTCCTGTTATTCAGTTCCCATTTTCTAATTACTCCAACTCCAATTTCATGTCCTGAGACCTGAGATCTCAGGGTCCCTCCTCCCTTGTTCTACATCCAAAAATCAAATCCAGGGAGAAATTAAGGAATGGTTCATTGTGAGAACACTTACAATTTAAAATCTGTTATCTCAGGAGTCACTGTTCTGCTTGTGTTCAAATTTTGAAAAAAGGGTTTTACTTTTCTCTCCTAGTTGTTTATATTCAGATGATTGTTGGAGGACAGGTTTAGCTATTCTGTGAGTTTTGTTGTTTTGTCCACACCCAGCTTAATCTTATTTAAATCAAGGTTCATTCTAATGAGACTTCTCTTCTATGTAAACACTGCTAGAGGGTGTTGCAGTTACAGAAGTCACCTTGATTGAATAACTTCTGACTTCTACATCTACTAAGACTTCTATGTTTTCTAGATTGGGCACAGCTCCTCTTTATACCCACTGCACCCAGCGCGGGACAGTTAGAATTTACCAGGAGACTTCCACCCTGGCTACACTGAGACTATAGGAAGACTATAGGAAGGATCATACTAGTTTGCTCTAAGCAGGCGAGAGTGACCCTTTCAGTACACGAGAACAAGATACTCAGAATCACCCTGGTGCAGATAATAATAAGAAGGACCTTGTGGGTACCATCTTGATTACATGAAGCTCATGAAGTTAAGATGTATTACTTTATATCAGCCCTCTCTCTCCAGTGTTTTACATAAGAGATAATCTCTTTAGTCCTTGGCATAACCTTTGTTTATACCTGCAATAAGGTGTGGCACTACACTCTGTTTAGAGTTCTTTGTTGACATGCCCCTCCCGGTTGGATTACTTTGGTGTATATAAGGGGCTGACTTGAGGCCCCTTCACCTTTTGCCTTTTGGTTCCTCAGCCTTCAGCTTTTGGCTCCTGCGGCTTTTGGCTTTTAGCTTTTGGCCTTTTGCTCTTTGGCCTTTTGCTCCTTCTGGGTAGGACTCAGCTCGGGTGAGATTCTCTCTCTTTGGTGGAAGACTTAGGCTCTTTTGTATGGTCTAAGTTCGGACCAGAGTTAAAGTTTGTTCATTATATTGGAGTGCTGTGGAAGAGCTTTTGTACTATTAAAAGCCACTTTTGGAACTGCACTGGACTCGTCAGTTTTCATCTGCTCCCCTGGCATCCTAGGAGATAGAAGAGAACTTCTGCCCTGACACTGTCGGGGACCCTGGTGGCATTCCCTGACAGATGATAAGATTTGTTTTTATAAGATTTTTTTTCACTTGATCACTGATCACGTGATCACTTGACATCCCATTATTCATCAATTTCCATTTGACCCCATCACATGGAAGTGTAGCCCAATGCTTTCTGCTGGCTTCAGGAATATGAAGATCCTCAAACAGTTCATTCAGGGTCTTGATGAAGAAGTCTTACCATCTTGTAGGTGGGCAGCCACATGATCTTTTGACATCTTGAGGAATCCAGTAGATAACGGTGCTAGTCCAGCAGTCATCTTCAAATCGCATTACATGTCCAGTCCATCTGATTTACAATGCCTTGGTAAGCAAGACAGTGTTCCTGACTCTGGATTGTCAACAGAGGTCAGAACTCTGGATTCCTTCTCTCACTTGAGTGAAGTGTGATATTCCAAGTATAGCTCTTTTGATTCATCTTTGGGAAACCCAAATAGCATTCTTATCCTGCTTTCATAGGTCCCAGGTCTCTGAGGCATATGTTAATGCAGGGTGAATGGTAGAGTTGAACAGATGTGCCTGGAGCTGGAGGTTCTTTGTCCTTTTGGCTATTTCTTTGATGCTCTTGAAGGCATTCCATGCCACTCTCTTCCTCCTGTGCAGCTCAGGTTTTAGGTAGTTCATCAAGTTGACTTCTCAACCTAGGTACACATAACTGCTGCATTCAGAGATGTTTGTTCCATTGAGAGTGAATGGGGCCTCTGTATCAAGTTCATTATTCATGAACATTGTTTCGTTGAGATTCAGTTGTAGACCTATCTTTCCACATTCTCAGTCAAAGTCAGCCAGCATTTGTGCTGCTTGGCTAATGTTTGGTGTTATTAGAGCAATGTCATCAGTGAAGTGTTGTAGTAGCCAACAATCTATCTTCATTCCAATTCCTTCCCATTCTAATTGTCATATAACGTTCTTAAGGGTGGCACTGAAGAGTTTCAGTGAAATGGTATCACCCCTGCTGAACCCCCTCTTTTGACATCAATGATCACTTCCTTGTAGAATGGTGAGATCCTGGTGGTGAATCCAAAATACAGCTCACAAAGGATTTTGATGTATTAGATTTGAACACCCTGATTTGCTAGGTCTTCTATGACTGCTTCAGTCTCAAAAGAATCAAGGCTTTCTTTAAATCAATGAATGTGAGACAGAGCGGCATCTTGAACTCCCTACAAACCTCAATGAGCTTGGTTACCATGTGGATAGGGTCGATTGTGCTGAATCCTTTTTGGAAGCCAGCTTGCTCATATAAGGTTGTCCTTCATCTAGTGTTCTGCCAATCCTGTTCAGGATGACTCGAGTGAACAGCTTGTAGATGACGGACAACAGGCAGATGGGGCGATAGTTGCCGATGTCGTTAATGTCTCCCTTCTTGAACAATAGAACTGTCTGCTGGTTTTTCATTGGGAGGGCACCTTGCATTCAGACCGGTAGCATTTGAAGAGCCGAGCCAGTGTATTGATGAGTACTGATGGCAGATTGTTCAGGTGTTTGGGTCTGACTTTTGTTTGGGTCGGGTGCTGTTCCCTTCTTTACCAACGAAATGGCATGTAGGATTTCAGAAGGGAGAATGTTGGGAATGATATATCCATCCTGCGGAATTTGGTATGTGGGTAGATGGATATGGCTATATCAAAGAGATCTGAGTAGAAATCATGAATAATTTTCTCCCTTATCTTTTTTGGAAGATATGATAGATCCATCAGGACATTAGAGGGCAGTCATCTTGGTCTTATAGTTGGCAAGGGACAGGTGGGCGCTGTGAATGCTTTTCCAGGCTTCTGCTGCATCAGTCAGTATTTCTGCTCTTCTGTCTTTGATGTCTTTCTTTATGGCTTCTCTGCTCTAGTTTGTGAGCTTGGACATTAGCATTTGGTTGCCTGAGGCTCGCACCTTGCCACATTGGCGATTGAACTCAAGAGTTTCTTACTGCATCATTACATAAGTAAAACTAATTTGGAAACAATTTGAATTTTCTTTGCTTTAGATCTAATTAAAGCCATCAGAGTGGAGGAAAGTATTTCTAAAATCACATTTCATTTGTTATCTCTGAAATTTCCTTGGGGTTCTTACTGAATTTTAGATTAAAATATTTCATATTAATTTTTAATTGATGGATCATAGCAAAAAAAAACACTATTGGCACATTGCTTTACAATTGCAAGGCTAATATAAAATCGCTTAAGCAGTGTTTTAAGATCCCACCTTCCATCATTATCCCAGGCCCTTCCTTTAATTCATTTTATTCCCAGTTCTGCTGATCCTTTCTCAGAATTTGTTTGCATTGTGTGTTAACTAATTCTTTGAGTTTAACAACTAATCAAAATTCCAAGAAATAACTCCATAATATTGTTGAGGGGTGGCCTCTGTAAAGTGCTGGGAACAAAGGTGGTAACCTCAAGGCAGGAGCTTATTGTCTTCTTCTCTACCTGCATAAGTTATTCTGGGAGGGGCCTGATAAATCTATGACTGATGAAACTCAGCTACAACCACCTGCATATTATAGACCTCACCAATCCTATGAGGCAGTCATCAATCCCCAACTTTGGTCTGCTTTCTCTGCACAAGGTGGGAAAGGATTGCTCCCATCTAATTTCTTGGTGAGTCAAGAAAGCTGGGCAGAAATGAGGAATTGCTCTTAACAGGAAAAGAAAGTCAGTCCTAAGTTCTACTCAGGTATAACTGAATTTTCCAGGTACATTGCTTTCCCTCACCGTAAAGAATTTCAGGAGATGAATAGTGATTGACAACCATTTTATTTAAAGATTATGAGGATGGAAAGAAAACAAGAGGATATCACATTTAAGAGAGAATGCAAGCTTCTCCACAAGGGAGAGAGCCCAGAATGAATTTTAGGATGGGATTATATATTTATATTTTTCTTTTTTTTATTTTTTTTAACACTCTAGTGAATATCTTAAAAACATTTGGGGATCCTAAACTGTCTCTAGTGACTTTACTACGTGGTAAATATTACTTATGATGAGAAGTCACCGGGCGACCCTGGACCCACAAAGCACTCTCATCCAGCAATTCTTCTGAATATCATAAAAATCTAGCCGAACATAAGGCTGGGCAATTCTCAATTCAACTGACTGATGAGCCAAATTGCAGGACCCAACTGTAGGCTTGATTATCTGAGGGCCCACAAGTTTGAGCTCATAGGCTGAGGAGTTACAACACTTGAACTCTGTCAGTTTTAAGGAAAGTTCTAAATCTGAATTAAAAATGTCCCCTATTAAATAAATGAAAATGCAGGAAGTGGAACGAGTCTCTCTCGGCTGGGAGGATACCTACATGCCATTCACTATTTTTATATTTTTCAAACTGCCTAGGCCTGAAGATTTTACGGCAGTTAGCTAAGGTATTGTCACAGAGGAAGAGCTTTTTCATTTCATCCCTTTGGTTCTTTTTTCATGTCCTCATGATGACTTGTTTGAGTCCAATCAGTTCATGTGTTTCATGTCTCCTCAGAGTGGGTCTGCCTGTCAGGGATCACCGCCGAGGTCCACGACAGTGGCGGGAAGTGAGTTCCCTTTGGGAAGCGAGTTCCCTTCTACCTCCGAAGCCTGTGGGGAATGGATGAAGACTCTGGAATCGATGCAGTTTTAAAAGGCTTTACTAATCACAGGTTCAGGCATGCAAATCAGCAATAGGAAAAACCCTGTGCTTAGGATTCCCAGCTAGAACTCCAGCCATGTGTAGGCCAAGATGGCGGCCAGCACGTGTTAAGGCCCTGTAAAGAGGAGACAAAGACAAGACTCCCAAGAAGAGTGCAAACCCACAAAGAGAGCCCAAAAAGAGAGTGAGAGCCAGAGAGGAAGCAGCCTAGTTTTTATACCCCTGCAAATCAGACCTCCCACTATTATGGGAAGCAGGAGGGGTCAAATGCCCTTAGGTAATTTCTCCCAGCACCTCACCTAGGCCCTATTATATGCTAATGTTTTGAGACAAGATCTGCCTGGAAATGCCTTTATAGGGTAGAGAAGGGGGGTTTCTAAGATGGCATGTCTCTGTACCAAAGACTAATACTAATGCCAGTTAAATATTTCTCCAAGCCTTCACAAGAGTCTCATCTACTTTACGGTAGTTTTGTATTTTAGTTGCCTTTGAATTATCAGGGAGCCATGCTTGCTTGCTTGGAGGCAAACAGCATTTCTCTCTGGTCTAATTACTTAGAGAGCCAACGTGGCCAGGCAAATATGCTGGTAAGATCTAGCTAGTCCCACAATGATTGTCGGCTTATGAGAGAATATTTATACCAGCCAGTACAGAATACATGGTCAGATAAACTGCCACATTTAAACTACCCCCTTATCTACAAAGTGACCTGCAGGAGGCATTCCAGGGCAGATGCAGAGGCTCTTAGAAGAGTCCTGCAATAACTCCCCTGATTAGTTTACTATAAAAATTGAAAATACAAAATATTTAGCAACATATACAAAATTAAGATAAGAAAAACAATTCCAATTACAAAATGATGATTACTCATATGATAATACATGTTACTTTAGAATCCTAACTTGTTTTTTGGACCCAAAGCAAAGTTCATGACAAAGTGTTTTTAGCTGTCTGATTATTACAAACCATAGTTTGCACTGTCCATAATTTGTGAGAGCCTATTTGCCATATTTTAAGTAAAGTCACGTGTTTGGAGAAAGGTCTGAAGAACTGCCTCTGGAACAGCAATAGCGGTGATAATATGAGTATGAGTCTCTGGAGAGCAGCGGTCAGGAACTCATTGAATTGTCAGGAACACTGGATCGGGTCTCAGGAACACTGGAACAGGAGTCTTGAGCACTGGAAATGGTATCTAGAACATCAGTGTAGGCGTCTTGTAGGGCTTCTTCAGCAAGGGAACACTGGCACCAATAATTGTACCTGTAGCTTAATTTTAGGCGAGACAAAAACACTTTTCGAGATTAATCACAAATAGAGATTTTAAGACTTGGCAGGGATTCAAGTCTCGGATGGAGAGAACATAAAGAAGCTCCAACATGGGTGGAGCAGCGAAATAAGTATGAGAATTGATGATTTCAAAATTGATGAGTCTAGTGGATCAGCAGTGGAGCTGATGAATTTAATAGAGGTTTGTCGTGGTCAGAAATTGGAAGGTAGTAGTTGAGACATAACATAGACACAACATTAATCACAAACATAATGGTGGCCACCACACGAGCACACACACACATTTGATCAATCAATATATTACAACTGTATATATGACCCATCTAGGGTGATAAATGGTAATGAATCAAGTGCTTCATGAATATAAAGCCTGGCAAATGATGGTGAGGAAGTGTCTTTTCCTGTGAATAGAGCATTGGGGAAAATTATTTTTGCAAATGATTAAATTTTAGTGAGCACTGCTTTAGGAGTCTCAAAGTATTGAGCACTGTAGTGCAAGTTTACTGCATTCCAATGTCTGATCCTGTGAACAGAATCATTAGTAAAACCTTTTTTCATTGATTTAGCAAACTTTTATGTAATGAGCACTGTGATCAGAGTCCAAAGCCTCGAGCATCATAGAAGGAATCTGCAGCATCCAAGTTCTTTTTCTGCAAATACCTGTGAGCAAAAACATTAAAAAGGAAACTCTAACATTAATCCTTGAAACATATTGACATTGAGCACTATGCTCGGAGTCCACCCATTTTTCCACCTTCTTTTTATTTCATGAGAAAGAAAGCATTTAGGCTGTAAGGCAAGATATTAGACATGAACCATGATCAACAGACTGCAAAACAAGATCTTTATTAAAATGAACCAATTCAGGAGGTTTAAACAGCAACTTGCAATTTAAAATTTAAGACTTTATATTGAAAGAATTAGTTGTTTTTTGATTTTAGGAGAATTCTAGACTTAACAAGTCACAGAGGAACCCAGAGTTTCTTGGCAGGGTTATTATCTGTAGAAATGAAAGCATAACCTCTTCCCGAATGAGGAGGTGACCTGCAATCCATTTATCCTCAATTTTCACCCGGATGGGTGAACTGACTGTTTTTTGAGTTTGCATATCTTTTTGAAAGTGACCTTCAGCCGCAGTATAGGGATCTCCTTGAGGTATATTTAAGAAATTTAAGGTGAATAATGTTAAAGATAAAGAATCCATTGGAGGCATACTTATTTTCATTGCTTTAATAACTGAGTTTTAAGCGTTCTGTGAGCACGTTCAACAATTCCTTTTCCTTGTGGATTATATGGAATTCCTGTAATATGTTTGATCTGCCATTCCTTGCAAAAGGATTTGAAGGTTTTGCTGGTATAAGCAGAACCGTTATCTGTTTTTATGGTATGGGGAATACCCATGACTGAGAAGCACTGGAGTAAAAATGAACAAACACATTTAGCTCTTTCAGAAGTCATAGAAAGAGCCCATATAAACCGAGAATATGTAACAATGACCACATGAAGGAAAGGTTTGTTGGGAAATAAGTTAGTATGAGTTACATCCATCTGCCAAAATTGGTTTGTCTGTAAACCTTGAGGATTTGCTCCTGCCACATGAGATGTACAATGTAAAGGAGCACAGACAGGACAGTTGCGGACAATTTGTCTAGCTTGTCTCCATGGGATGCCATGGTGTACATGAAGGCGGCGGGCATTTGTATGTAGAGTCTGTTGCTCTTCCTCAGCTGATTTAAATACTGGCGCTGCCAAGAGATCTGCTGCTTCCTTTGCTAGAACCATCGGCCGGGAAGTCGGCTGTGAGAACGGATGTGGGAGATGTATATAGGGAATGTTCTTTTTCAGAGGAGTTCTTGTAGTTTATGGAGAATCACTGTATCACTGTATTCCCGTTCATCATCGATTTGCTCGAGTGGGCCCCAGTAACATCTCCATATGTCCTGTCTCATGCTAGTAGAGCCCAAGGGCATCTGCTTGCTCCAGGAACACAAAGAGCCTCAATCCATTCCAGAATGAGGTCTATAATTGTTACTGGTATTTGGCATATCAATTACAACACGGGTAGCTTGCCAGGCTCTGCCGTGCAGGTAGCATACTCTTGTAGGTATCTCTAAGTCCAGCATTTATTGATGAACCGCGCGGCTGCAAGAGCCAGGCTGTGATAGGCTGGTCTGCTGGGTGGACTTCTGACGAGAGAGAAGTCCGGATGTGGAAGATGGAGGCCCTCATGGAGTGGGGGGTCATCTGGCTTGTTGCAAGGCTCTGCTGGGGTGGCGGGCCAGGGCTAGAACCCGCCATCCCTCCTGGGCGCCTTGTGAGTGGCTGGGCACAAAGGGAGAGCAAGTAGCAGCTCTGCCCCATGTCTGTCTCTGGATCAGCATACCTGGGCCAGATTAAAAAAGATTGCAGCAGGGTGGATCTCGATAAGCCGGGCTATGATAGGCTGGTCTGCTGGGTGGACTTCTAATGAGAGAGAAGTCCGGATGTGGAAGATGGAGGCCCTCATGGAGTGGGGGTCGCTCTGGCTTGTTGCAAGGCTCTGCTGGGGTGGCGGGCCAGGGCTAGAACCCACCATCCCTCTTGGGCGCCTTGTGAGCGGCTGGGCACAAGGAGAGCAAGTAGCAGCACTGCCCCATGTCTGTCTCTGGATCAGCATACCTGGGCCGGATTAAAAAGATTGCAGCAGGGTGGATCTCGATGAGCCAGGCTGTGATAGGCTGATCTGCTGGGTGGACTTATGACAAGAGAAAAGTCCGGATGTGGAATATGGAGGCCCTCATGGAGTGGGGGTCGCCTGGCTTGTTGCAAGTCTCTGCTGGGGTGGCAGGCCAGGGCTAGAACCCGCCATCCCTCCTGGGCGCCTTGTGAGCGGCTGGGCACAAGAAGAGCAAGTAGCAGCTCTGCCCCATGTCTGTCTCTGGATCAGCACACCTGGGCTGGATTAAAAAAGATTGTAGCAAAGGATACGCATGCCAACCTCTTAATGTATGTTCTGTAATCTATAGTCTGGAAGGGAAGGAAAGAGAGAAAGAGAGAGAGGGAAAGAAATAAAGAACCTGCCATGGAGGGAGCTGGGGAAGGGGAGGGAACCGGGGACGTTGGTGGTGGGAGATGGGCACTGGTGGCGGGATGGGTGCTGGAATACTGTATGACCAAAACCCAAATATGAACTTTTTAATTGTATATCTTTTTATTTGTATATCTCACAGTGGTATAATAAAATACTTAAAAAAAGATTGCAGCAGGGTGGATCTCGATGAGCCGGGCTGTGATAGGCTGGGTCTGCTGGGTGGACTTCTGACGAGAGAAGTCCGGATGTGGAAGATGGAGGCCCTCATGGAGTTGGGGGGTCGTCTGGCTTTGTTGCAAGGCTATGCTGGGGTGGCGGGCCAGGGCTAGAACCCGCCATCCCTCCTGGGCGCCTTGTGAGCGGCTGGGCACAAGGAGAGCAAGTAGCAGCTCTGCCCCATGTATGTCATGGAGCAGAGTTTATGGAGTAGCTTCTGAATTATAGGATTATCGGCATTTAAAGAAGCAGTGACAATTCCAGGAATTAAACCAACTACATATGCAGAATCACTCACCACATTACATGGGCCAGATATATGGGATAGTAAATGTATCAGGGTAGCAAGTTCCACTTGTTAAGCAGATTTATAATTTGTATGTACAGTAGTGGTAAGTGAAGGAACCGTAATTCCACCCTTTCCTGATGAAGAGCCATAAATATAATACACTGGAGCATAAGGAATGGGAGAGGAGCGGACAATGGTGGAATTACAAAAGGTGTCCTTTTTCAGAAATTCCCAGGTTTTTCCAGCTGGGTAATGATAAGATATTTCTCCTGAAAAATCTGCTAAAGCTCTCTGGAAGGATTTCACTGAGTGGTAAAACAGCTTAAATTTCTTTTTTTAGGGTCAGGCAGTACAATTACATGAGGATCATGTCCAAGTAATACTTGGGTCCTTGATCTTCCCTTAATTATAAGGTTGGCTATCATTTCAAGGTAAGGTGTAGCAGTATGATTCTGTTTGTTATGTAAGTAAACCCATTCTAACAGTCCAGATAATTGAACTAGAGCAGCAGTTGGAGACTCAGGAGTCTTGAAGATCAATAACCATACCTTTTCTCTGGAATTAAATCTGGAGAGTTAAGATATTTGTAGCCCATTGATGAAAAAGTCTAATTTCTTCTGAGCTTTAGGTGTTAGTTGCCTTGGGCTATTCAAAGCAGGATCACCTTTAAGGGTGTGGAACACGTTACTGAGCTCATAGTTAGGAATCCCAAGGGAGGGGCGCCCAGTTTATATCTCCCAGCAGTTTTTGAAAATCATTCAAGGTTTTGAGCCTTTTTTGACTAATGGAAATTTGTTGAGGACGCACTGTAGTACGGTCAAGAGCATAGCCCAAATATTCATATTTAGGCTGCATCTGGATTTTTTCCGTAGCTACTTGTAAACCAGCCTCGGGTAAAACTGTTATTACATCATTATATAAATTTTGGAGATCTCTGGAATTATCACAGGCTAGCAGCATATCATCCATGTAGTGGATAATGTATGCACCAGGAAATTTAGCACGAATGGGTCGCAAAACCTCATCAACAAAGTGTTGACACATTGTAGGTGAATTAGTCATCCCTTGGGGCAATACTGAACAGTGAAACCTACATAAAGGGCCTTTACGATTAATAGAAGGAACTGAAAATGCAAACCTTTTCAGATCATCTGTGTGGATAGGTATGCTGTAAAAATAGTCTTTTAAATCTATGATAATTAGCGGCCAATCTTTAGGAATAGCTGCTGGAAAGGGAGCCCAGGTTGCAGGGCTCCCAGGGGGACCATAGTAGAATTTACATTTTTTAAGTCAATCAACAAACACCATTTACCTGATTTTTTTCTGTATCACAAAAACAGGAGAATTCCATTCTTTAATATGTTCTAAATTCAGCTGTTTTTCCACTAGATTTGTTAGCGCCTCTAACTTTTTTGGTATTGAGGGGCCACTGTGGTGTCCATATAGGTTTGTCAGACTTTCACTGAATATGGATAGGTGTTGGCTGCTTAACCACAGCGGCCCCAATTAAAAAGTGTTACTCCCTGTGTTAGGCTTATTATAGAGAGCTGGAACAGGTGCTTGATGGGGAATTGGATGAGGTACGTGAATTACTGCCCCCTACTGCTCCAGCATGTCTCGACCCCATAAAGTTAAAGGCATAGGGGCTATATATGGCTGGACCATGGCTACATTCCCTTCAGGGCC
This sequence comes from Cryptotis parvus, assembly GCA_021461705.1. NCBI lineage: Eukaryota > Metazoa > Chordata > Mammalia > Eulipotyphla > Soricidae > Cryptotis > Cryptotis parvus. Next base: position 27,521 of record JAJIBD010008005.1, read on the forward strand.
AATGCATGGCAGCCATCTCACACTCTGTCGGAGAAGAGAAGAGGAGATATTGCCTACCCCGCTCAGGCTATGGGACACTCTCTTTAGGGCCCAGTTAGAGGGCCCTTAATACTTGGTGGATATTATGGATATGTCTGCCCCTGTATCCAACATGCCTTTGAATTTCCTTTTATAAATTTCGATGGGTATAATCGGCTGCTTGGCCTGCGAAATGCTGGTAGTGTACCCAACTAAGTTAGCAGGTGGCTAGTGGGCTTGGTTCTGTGTGGCTGTATAACCAACAATGAAGTTGGCAGAAGGGTTGGTACTGTTTAAGCCATCAGTTCTAGGGTGTTTGGACTGACTAGATGGATCCTCAAAAATTAATAATAGTCTAGCAAGTGGTTACCCTTTTTTGAAAGTCTATTTAGTTGACACAGAGATTGACAGTATTATCTCTCCATGAGATTCAGGATCTAGAAGTCTGAAATGCACCTTAATTCCCTTAAATTTTAGCCAATCATTCCCTGAATAAAACCCATACTACTCGGGGAGCAGGTCCTTTTATCCCTGTTTTTTAGCATGTAAGAATCTCGACTTGGTTATATTGTGACAATCTTAGGGCAGAGAATATCGAGACTGCCATTGCCTGATGGGATAGGCCAGAGAGTATTTATTGACTGCAATTCTGTGGATTCTGATTCAGAGGATACTGGGCAGGTAGAATGAATGAGAGTGCCCCTGGATTCAGCTGGGCCTGGGGCTGGCCCCCAACCCAGTTTTCCACATTTGGGGGCATAAGTCTTATTTGATCCTGCGGAGCTTGTGGAACCTGGAAGGGGATCCATGTAACATTTCCCATAAAGGGATTATTAGGATGTTGCCCTGTATTGATATTTCCAGAAGATGGGCAATTTCTATGGGTGTGCCCCTTCCTCCACAGTTATAGCAGATTATCTGCCCAGATGAAGCCTGAGGCTAACTATGTCTCTGAGACCAACAGTCTCTGATCACTTCATCCCTTATAACTTGAATCCCGTTATTCATCTATTTGCTTGAGCGGTTGCCAGTAACAGTTCCATTGGACCCTATAACGTGCCAATGTAGCCCAATGGCATCTGTTTGATTCAGGAATATGAAGAGCCTCAAACCGTTCCTTCAGGGTCTTGACAAGGAAGGCTGACCATCTTGTCAGTGGGCTGCCACATGATCTTTTGACATCCCGTGGGATCAAGTCGGTAATGGCTCTAGTCCAGCGGTTGTCTCCAAATCGCATTACATGTCCAGCCCATCTGATTTTCAATGCCTTGGCAAATGGGACAGCATCCCTGATTCTGGAATAAAGAAGGAGGTCAGAACTCCAGATTCCTTCTCTCACTTGAGTGAGGCATGATATTCCAAGCATTGCTCTTTCGATTCCTCTCTGGGAGACCCGAATAGCATTCTCATCCTGCTTTCATAGGGCCCACGTCTCTAAGGCATATGTTAATGCAGGGAGAACAGTGGAGTCAAAGACTTGTTGCAGGAGCCAGAGGTTCTTTGTCCTTTTAGCTAATTCTTTGATGCCTTTGAAGGCATTCCATGCTCTCTTCCTCCTGCGCAGCTCAGGTTTTAGGTCGTTCATCATGTTGATTTCTTGACCTAGGTACACACAACTGCTGCATTCAGAGATGTTTGTTCCATTGAGAGTGAATGGGGCCTCTGGAACTAGTTCATTCTTCATAAACATGGTTTTCTTTAGATTCAGCTGTAGACCTATCTTTCCACATTCTCGGTCGAAGTCAGCCAGCATTTGTGCCGCTTGGCTAATGTTTGGTGTTATTAGAACGATGTCATCAGTGACGTGGAGGTGGTGTAGTTGCCGACCATCTATCTTCACTACCATTCCTTCCCATTCTAATTGTTGCATGATGTTCTCTAAAGAGTGTTTGGTGAAATGGTATCACCCTGTCGAACCCCTCTTTTGACATTAGCGATCACTTCTTTGTAGAATGGTGAGATCCTGGTGGTGAATCCGTAATACAGCTCACGAAGGATCTTGATGTATTGGGTTTGAACACCCTGTTTGGCTAGGGCTTCGATGACTGCTTCAGTCTCCAGAGAATCAAAGGCTTTCTGTAAATCAATGAACGTGAGACAGAGCGGCATCTTGTACTCCCTACAAACCTCAATGAGCTTGGTTACCGTGTGGATATGGTGGATTGTGCTGAGTCCTTTTCGGGAAGCCTGCTTGCTCACATGATTGTCCTTCATCTAGAGTTCTGCTAATCCTGTTCATGATGACTCATGGAAACAGCTTGTAGATGACGGACAACAGGCAGATGGGGCAATAGTTGCCGATGTCGTGAATGTCTCCCTTCTTGAACAGTAGAACTGTCCTACTGGTTTTCCATTGGGAGGGCACCTTGATTTTGGGCAGGTAGCATGTGAAGAGCCGAGCTAGTGTATTGATGAGCACCAACAGCAGATTCTTCAGGTGTTTGACTTTGTCTGGGCCTGGTGCTGTTCCCTTCTTTACCGATGAGATGTCATGTCAGATTTCAGAAGGGAGAACGTTGGGAATGACATATCCATCCTGTGGAATTTGGTATGTGGGCAGGTGGATGTGGCTATCCAAGAGATTTGAATAGAAGTCCTGGATAATCTTCTCCATTGCCTTTCTGGAAGATGTGATAGATCCATCAGGGCGTCGGAGGGCAGTCATCTTAATCTTAGAGTTGGCGAAGGACAGGCGGGCAGTGCGAATGCTTTTCCCGGCTTCTGCTGCATCTTCCAGTATTTCTGCTCTTCTGTCTTTGAGGTCTTCTTTTATCACTTCTCTGCACCGTTTAGCAAGCTTGGACGTTAGCATTTGGTCTCCTGAGGCTCGCGCCTTGCCAAGTTGGTGAATGAGCTCAAGAGTTTCTGAAGAGAAGCGTTCTTTTGTGTCTTTCTCTCTCTCAGCATTCCTCGCACAATCATGGAGGTGCTGAGTCAGTCGGTTGTATTCTTCATCGATGTCATCAATGATGGTATCTTCCCATGTTGCTGCAATGGTGCCAAAGAGTTCCCAGTTGGTGGACATTCTGGGGAGTTCTCTTCTTAAACTTTGCAGCCTTTTCTCCCGTTGCGGGAAGTAGAATTTTGCACGAAGGAGAAGGTGGTCCGATCCTGTTTGGAATTTGGGGACGACAGCTACATCAGTCAGACAAAATTGTCGATGTGGTCAATTTCATTGTGGAACTGTCCGCCAGGAGATTCCCATGTCCAACGTTTCGCTTCAGCCTTCTGGAACTGAAGATGAAATTGAGAAATTCTACATGGAATTGGAGGAGCTCTATAAAAAAGATCACACCTTCTACAAGATCATAGTCGGTGATTTTAATGCCAAGATAGGACCAAGAAGATTGGCTGAAGAACTCCACATTGGGACCCATGGCCTAGAATGGAATGAACAGGGTGAGGGACTATCTGAGTTCATCATGTCCACCAAGTCCATTCATGGATCAGTCTCTGGCCCAATGTTTTTCCTTCCTGCACCTTGGGCATGGTCCAGGTGGGGCCCTCTGAGGGGTGGAGTTGCGATTATTAGCATAGTTTCCCTGATCAGTGTTTACCCTTTTGAGGGTTATTGCTTCTCTCCCTGAAGCTGTTCACATTTCACCCCTATCCTGATCCTCCTCCTGTATGGGATAAGCCTCTATAGCATTCTGTGTTCCATGGGAGGCCAAACCGACATTTCTACAGGCCTTTAGCTATCCCATGAGGTCTTCCCTTTTCCTTAGTACTATATAGTATTGCTCAGCAATTTTAATTAGCATTCTCATATGCTAAGGTTCTTTTTAGGATTTATCGAGAGCATGGATCTTGAACCTGTCTGTGGATTGTCTCACTTAATCTCCCAATAAAATCAAAGTATGGTTCATTAGGACCCTGGTAAATTTTTGTACAGCTACCTTGATATTCTGTGTCGGCATCTATTTTTTCCCATGCTTTTAGCTGTATCCCGAATGAATTTTAAAACAGCTTCAGGTAATGTTGCTTGTTTTCCTTCCTCTCACCATTCACCTTCACCTTTCAGCATGGCAAAACTTATGGCCAGATTCTCTTAAAGTGTCAATATTCATGTTAACCCCATCTGCATACCACATTTGCCATTCTATGAACTGTGACTGGGTCAGACAAGTATGGGCTACCATTTCAAAGTCTGACAGTACCCACTCTTTTTTCGGCTTCAATCAGCTAAATATTTTAAAGAATAAGGGCTTGCTATTCCAAACTTGTCACAAGCCTTCCTGAATGGGGTTATTGACTCAATATTCAATTCTTCATAAATTGTTTTTACTTTGTCTTTAGATTGGTCATGAGAAAGATTGCTGGGCTTTGCTCTTTGATTATTATTAGATTCACCACCAGAGGAACTGCAAGGCTCTTGGGGCCTGCACGAGCTAACCTGTTCCTCCCATTCTTCCTCATCAGTGCTTGTAGTATCTGTCAGAGAAGCATCTTCCCCTTTGAAGGTACTAACTTTGGGGAGATTTTCAGTTTAAAGCCTGCCTCCTTTGGGTTTCCCTGTTCCTCCTCTAAGTTATCAACCGCATTAGAACTCTTTTTTAGAACTCTTTTTAGATTTTTTTGGCTGGAAATGTATACACCGTTTTCAAGTCTACAGCCTTAGGGCGTGTTTGAGACTGGCTTTTAGTTGGGTCAAGCCTCAGTATCGGGTATGCCCCTATTTCCTGATTGGTAATCTATGAAATCAGAAATCTCCCTGTGTAACATCCATTTCTTGCTTTAAGTTTCCAAGTTTCCTATATATTTATTCTTTATGTTCTTTCAATCTTATATCTAACTTCCAGATCTCTTCTTTCTGTCCTTTGATTCTAACTCTGTTTATCGATTTCTCCCTCTAAGTTAGTGCTCATTTTACTGATATCCTTCTTCTGTTCTTCAAACTTTACTTCAAATTTTAAATCCTGTTTAATAATTTTACTTTCCTGTTCTTCTCATTTTTCCTCAAATTTTGAATCCAGTTTAGTAATTTTGTTTTCCTGTTCCTCTAATTTTGAATCCTGTTTAATAATTTTATTCTCCTGTTTTTCTAATTTTTCTTCAAATTTTAAACCCTGTTCTTCTAATTTCTTTTTCGAATTTTAAACTCTGTTTAATAAGTCTGACCTCAAGCTTTAACACCAGTCTACCTCTAATTTTATGATTCTCACTCATTCCTTTAATCTCTGAACAAACCTCATCCCTTACGGTTGCATTCAATCTATTACATTCCTCCCTCGCTCTATTAAACATTGCCTTTATGCAGAGGTACAGTTTAAGAATTGCAAGGACCCAGAAGATTTGTAAAAGGAACTTCATTAACTGGGCTGTGTATGGTTCTGACCCAATAAAAGATACAATGTATCTATACCACGAGATATCCATCATTTTACTCATGGTTCGGAGGCAGATGATCTCTGTCTGATGATGATCAGGCCAGATGATGTTTGCTGTGCCCACCCAGGGACGCCAGATGTCAGGGAATGCTGCCGGGGTCCCCAACAGTGCTGGGAAGAGAGTTCCCTTGTACCTCCGATGCCGGCGGGTAATGGATGAAGACTCAGGAATCCGATGCAGTTTTAAAAAGCTTTACTAATCACAGGTTCAGGCATACAAATCAGCAATAGGAAAAACCGGTGCTTAGGATTCCCGGCTAGAACCCCAGCCACGTGTAGGCCAAGATGGCGGCCACCACATATTAAGGCCCTGTAAAGAGGGAGACAAAGACAAGACTCCCAAGAAGAGTGCAAGCCCACAAAGAGAGCCCAAAGAGAGAGAGAGAGAGAGAGAGAGCCAGAGAGGAAGCAGCCTATTTTTTATACCCCTGCAAATCAGACCTCCCACTATTATGGGAAGTGGGAGGTGTCAAATGCCCTTAGGTAATTTCTCCCAGCACCTCACCTAGGCCCTATTATATGCTAATGTTTTGAGCCAAGATCTGCCTGGAAATGCCTTTATAGGGTAGAGAAGGGGGTCTCTGAGATGGCATGTCTCTGTACCAAAGACTAATATACTAATGCCAGTTAAATATTTCTCCAAGCCTTCACAAGAGTCTCATCTACTTTACGGTAGTTTTGTATTTTAGTTGCCTTTGAATTATCAGGGAGCCATGCTTGCTTGCTTGGAGGCAAACAGCATTTCTCTCTGGTCTAATTACTTAGAGATCCAACGAGGCCAGGCAAATATGCTGGTTATATCTAACTAGTCCCACGATGATTGTGGTGGCATGAGAGAATATTTATACCAGCCAGTACAGAATACATGGTCAGATAAACTGCCACATTTAAACTACCCCCTTATCTACAAAGTGACCTGCAGTAGGCAATCCAGTGCAGATGCAGAGGCTCTTAGAGGAGTCCTGCAATATCTGCCCATAATGTTTTTGACAACTTCAGGACTAGTCACAGAGTTACTTCTTTATATCCTATCTTGGTTTTATTACTTCCTGAGAACTCATTAGCAACACCTTTCCAACCTTATCTCGTCTATCTGCCTACTTCAATTTCTATACTCTAAAATCATTTTTAAATTTGACTATACAGAGAATTATGATTAAATCTTCTAGATAAGAGGTGTTCAAGCCTTATTTAGTAGCCTCTCCCCAGTATTCAGAAAACAAATTCACCCCTTTGGAAATCTACACTTTTAAAGCCTAAAGAAATCATCCTTGATCAGAGATATAGCACAGTGAGCAAAGCACTGGCATTGCATTAAACTGAACCAGCTACAGTCCCAGGTACCAATATCCTTACCCAGACACCTACATGAATAATTCTGGAGCACAGAGCCATGACTTATACCTGGAATCATGCAGAAGTGAGCCCTGATCAGAGAGGACATAGCTTCCTCCCAAAACAACGACAAAAGAGAACATTGTATATTGCTCACAAGGTACCTATCTCACACTGATATCTTTCCAGCATGGAACAGGGGGTGCTGACACCCACAAAGAGAAATCCTTTCCTAAGTAGACATTATCTTTAAACAAAGATATTTGTGGGAGGTGTGCCAAATTCAGCAATGCTCAGGACTTATTCCTGGCTCTGCCCTCTGGAATCACTCCTGGCAGGGTTTGTGGATCATATGTGGCTGGAGGAATCAGCAGAGTTGGTAGGTAAATTCCTTAACACCTATACTATCTGTGGCCTCAGAATGATATTTTTTTAGCTTTTTACATGTAAATATGAGATACATATACCTTATTTATAAAAATATGAGGAACTTAAAGTATCTGGATTTTGAGCACTTAATTGGGAATACTATAAATCAAATGTTAGGAGTCTTCCTCTGAGAGCAACCTATTGTGTTTATTATAAATTGTAACTTTTGGAAGTATTGTAACTTTTTTAAAAATGAATTTTTTTCATTATTTTTCTATTCCTTTTGAGAACTGAGATATGGTTTAACACACATAGAACTGAAAAACGTTTTGTGTAAAATATGATTTATTATTGCCTCATATACCTAAGCTGGAATCTGAAGGTGCCATAGCAAGAAAGTGAGAGAACAATTTTAGATCTTGCTGACAGGTGAATTTTAGGATATGGGGTAATGATAAATGGCAAAATGGCAAGACATAAAACAATGAAATTAAGTGTCTTGAAAGAGTCATTATGCTTAAACTGACTGGAGAAGCAGGGAAGATTCAGAAATTCTTTGAATTTTTGCAGCAAGTTTGCCTATATTACCACTTGTTTTTAGTAACTCTTGCAAGTGATTTTCTGATTAAGTGAAATAGATTATATGACTCATTCTTCCTTTTGAGATAAAACAGTAAAGAATGATCTAAGAGTAATCTTATAAGACAACAAGAGTCTGACTTTGCTCTTTTGTCAGATGTCATTCATAACATTAGTTAGTGCCAAATTTAACACACACACACACACACATTTCTGTATTGAGAGCAGAAACACAATAGAAAATTAAGGCACTTTCCTTAGATGCATTTGAGCCTTGTTCAATCCCCAGCAACACATTTAGCCCCCTGGGCACCAGCATGAGTGATCCTGGGCACGGGCCTATGTATAAATTATTAGCAAAGTGAAGTGTCAACAAAATCACCTCCTTAAAAAATGAACAAACAAACAAAAAGTATTTTTTTCATATTCTAAGAAGTTCAATTGGCAGTATATAAACTTGTTGTTGTTTTCAAATTAAAATTGCTCATTAGAGGTGTAAGGACACATAATTCAAGGAATTCATAGTGTGGTCCATTTTTGCTTTCAGCCTTTTCCTAAACTTGTTATACCCCCACTCCAACAAATGGCTATTTTGCATTTGTGTGGGTAGGACAAGAGATGGACTCAGCCTTATGGAATGTGCTGCAAATTATGCTAATCACTTGAAATGGCTTCTCCATAATCCTCACTTTATTTCCTAGTCTTTGACTTTGACATCTATTTGAGGAACTGAATATGCAGTTTATTCTGCAGGGCAATTTGGGTCAGGAAATGACTGTATCACAATCAGATCTTCCTTGAGTAGGGGAAACAATAAAACATGTGCTGTATTTACACTGAGTGTGAGTTGGAAAACATGTCATTTGAAAGAGCAAAGTGGAAGGCTAAAGAAAAAATAAAAAGGAAGAAGCTTCATTGGCACTTGAAGTTTAGCTTTCTCAGTTTAAATAGTTGCTAAATGTTTTAGCTTGTTTTATTAAAATAGATAATTCTTTCTCCAACTATAGCTCTCTACTTGGGCTAATAATTAATAATTTTAAAATAATGCCTTGCTTATTTAGCATATACTCCATTGAGAAGGGATTATATGTAGTGCCAAGGATTTAACTGGACAGACTGCCACATACAAGGCCTACATCTTAATTTTACATTATTTCCTTTAATATTTTGAGATTTAAAACAAAATTTGTATTAGAATTAACCTATTTAAATTTTGTATTAAACTAATACATGATTATATGTATAGCAAACTTGTAAAAAGAATATTAAAAATTATGTAAAACGGGAACTCAGTTTCCCAACTGATAACATCTTAGTAACTATGGTTCACTTGTCAAAACTAATAAGACAAAATGAATGAATTATTAAGTTTCATATTTTTTCTTGGTTTTCACCTAAATGCTCATTTTGTGTTTCAGAACTCTATCCAAGATGAGTACATATGCTGTACATTACATATGCTGTTGTATTTTACTTTTAGGTTTTTCTAAACCGTGACACTTTCTTAGCCTCTCCTAGTTATTGATGCCATTCAATTTTGATCATTGCATTGGTCAAGAGGAAAATACAATACTGACCTGGGAGGGGACATACCATGATCACGAAGCTGGTTTTCCCAAGGCAAGCCTCATGCATTGCACTCTGGATGTGCTTACCCCTGCGATTTCCCCAATTGTGGGAAACACTACTGCATAATTTGTGGTAGTGGGAAACAGTTTCATCAGTAAATGCTCGAGATGAGAGACTTCTACTGTGAGTATACCACCTACATGACAAAGCCTGGCAAGCTACCCATGTTTTATTTATTATGCCAAAAACTAGTGACAATTATGGACCTCAAATCCATGACTTGAAGAATGGTTTGAGGCTCTTCATGTCCCTGGAGCAAGCAGATGCCCTTGGGCTATACTTGCTTGGAAGAGGACATATGGAGATATTACTGGTGCCCTCTCTAGCAAATAAATGAACAATGGGAAGACAGTGACAGTGACAGACAGTGGGGGGACTGTGTTTGAGATCTCACCTAAAAAAAATCACTTGATCACTTGACATCCCGTTATTCATTAATTTCCTCGGCGGGCGCCAGTAACAATTCCATTTGACCCTATCACGTGCCAGTGTAGCCCAATGGCATCTGGTTGCTTCAGAAATACAAAGAGCCTCAAACCGTTTGTTCAGGGTCTTGACAAAGAAATCTGACCGTCTTGTAGGTGGGCGGCCATATGATCTTTTGACATCCCGTTGGATCCAGTCGGTAAATTATAAAATAATGTAATATAATATAAAGAAGATATAGAAATAAACTGCTTTTGACTTCATACTAAAGGATCTATGTCAGACCTTCAACATCGATCCTATGGTTGAAGGTCTGACATAGAAAAGATTGGGCCCCTGGGATGAACCCAGAGCCACAGCATAGCCTGGCAAGCTACCAGGCTTGGTGTATTTGATATGCCAAAAACAGTATCAATAATGGACCTCAATGATGAATGACCTAAAACCTGATATGTGCAGGAGGAAGAGAGAGGCATGGAAAACTTTCAAGAGAATCGAAGAAATAACTGAAAGGACAAAGAACCTCGGCTCTGGGCACATATCCTTGACTCCACAGTTCTCCGTGTATTAACATATGCCTCAGAGATCTGGGCCCTATGAAAACAGAATGAGAATGCTATTCGGGTCTCTCAAAGAGGAATCGAAAGAGCTATGCTTGAAATATCACGCCTCACTCAAGTGAGAGAAGGAATCCAGAGTTCCGACCTCCATGGATGATCCAGAGTCGGGGACACTGTCTCGTTTGCCAAGGCATCGAAAATCGGACGGGTTGGACATGTAATTTGATTTGGAGATGACCGCTGGACTAGAGCTGTTACTGACTGGATCCCACGGGATGTCAAAAGATCACGTGGCTGCCCACCTACAAGATGGTCAGACTTCTTCGTCAAGACCCTGAATGAACGGATTGAGGCTCTTTGTATTCCTGAAGAAACCAGATGCCATTGGGCTACACTGTCACGTGATAGGGTCAAATGGAAATGTTACTGGCGCCAGCTCGAGCAAATTGACAAATAATGGGATGTCAAGTGATCAAGTGATTCCCAACAAATGGAGATTTACTGGCACCTGCTCTAGAAAATCGATGAACAACAGGAAGACAAGTTATACAAATGATAAAAGTGATACTAAAAGATCACTCCTAGTGGGGCTCACTGGACCATATAGGGTTCTGGAGAGCAAATCATGGGCCCACTGCATCAAGGCAAGCCCCCTACCTGCTGTGCTCTGAAACTTAGTTTTTTAAGTTGAAGTTTCTTTGGTTTACCTGATCCCTCGCTTTTTGAAAGGTTACAGCACACCACTTTCACTTTTACCAAAAATCTTAAATAAATGATTATTTTTTCTAACTGAAAGAAGAAATTTTGTTTATATTATGAAACAAGGTGGGATGTGAAATTAGCTTTCTGTGTTTGTTTTGCAACACTTGTTAGGAGCATATGCCCCAAGCAATAACTACTGTCTTGTCTCTGAATGTAGTCAACATCTCAGCATCAAGCAGAAGCTAACCATGAAGGCGATGAAGCTTTGGCATATTATGAAGAACTGACAGAATCGATCAATGCAATTTCAAGAGGAAAAGATTAAAATCAAAACTATCCAAGGTCAAGTGAAACATATATCAGGAGGTCTTGTCAAAGGTGGAAATTATCACAAATGTGTGGAAGTCAGAGGTTAGGTAAGACAGAAAATGGAACAGGGTGCTAATAATTGTCGAGGGTACTAATGCCAACCTAGAACTGAGCATTAAATAGAGGCAAAAGGATACACATGACAACCTTTTAATGTATGTTCCGTAATCCATAGTCTGGAAGGGAAGGAAAAGAGAAAGAGAGAGAAAGGGAAAGAAATAAAGAACCTGCCATGGAGGTAGGCTGGGCAAGGGGGAGGGAACCGGGGATGTTGGTGGTGGGAGATGGGCACTGGTGGAGGGACGGGTGCTGAAACACTGTATGACCAAAACCCAAACATGAACTTTTTTAATTGTATATCTTTTTATTTGTATATCTCACGGTGGTATAATAAAATACTTTAAAAAAAACCTTAAAGGCAAGGCAACAGTAAAGGCTCCCAAGAGGAAATTATCTGGAAACTGAAGTTAAAGGTCTTAGGTGAGAAAGTCATTCAGATTACAGTGTAGTGACAATGGCAGACAAGAATGACCTTAATTTTAAAATGAAATCTTGGTTTAGGACAGGTTTTCAGGATATTTTGAGGATCTGCAAAGAATTGCATGAGATAACATTCAATGAGGTTGAGCAGTCAAACATGGTAATATTCCAAGTCTTTGCTTTCAGTCTTAGAAGAGGACAAACTCAATCTTTGTTTGTTTGATTTCTCCTGAGGTGAGATCACACCTGGCAGTGCTCAGGGCTTAGTGTTGGTCTGAGCTCAGGGATCACTCTAGGTAGGGCCCAGGGGCCTTATGTGGGCAGGGACAGAACCCAGGTCAGTTGCATACAAAACTAGTGCCTTAGTCTCTGTACTACTCTCCAGCCTCCAAACCTCAATTGCATGAAAAAAGCAGACAGATATTTTTAAAAGAGATGGGTAACATTACTGTCCTAATGATTGGTTGCTAATAGATGATCGTCCCTTACTCCTTTTCCTTATTTCCCAATCTCTGGTCGCAGGTCTGCCATTCCAGTGTCTGATGATCCAGCTAACACATCCTCCCAGCTTCCAGGTGTTTGCTATTCTCCAATTCTCGTAAGTGAAACTACAGACACACATAATTTTTGCTTTATACAGGCTTCTAAAATCAGTTTCTACTTTTTCTATTTTATTTTTGCTCTTTTGTGTCATTTTTTGATTTGATGTGTTATTCAGGAAGTTGATGATCACTCAAAATTTTTTCATATAATTGTCTCTTTGAGTTGGGTAATGCAAAAACCTGCATATCAAAACAACTTGTGATTTGGGAAAAATAGAAAAATTGCTCAGTATTAATTTATTTAGATAGATTCTAAATTGTCCCTTAAAATGGAATTTTAGTGTCTATTTTATATGAACTCATAGATAAAATTCCATAAGCATATCAGACTAGATAGTCTTCCTAAGAGGTGAAATTCTTTGATCACTGTCCTTCATATTGATAATTCAGCTGCAAAAACAACTTAGAAAAAATATATTAAATAATTAGTATGATTTTAATATTCTTATTAAATGAATATTTCTTTGTATATTGACTTGTAACAACCTCCTGAACCAGATAAGAGAGCAAGACATTATAATGAGTTTACTATCAACATTTATTTCCAAGTAAGGGCCTAATATGATATTGATACCTTAGGAGAAATATATCAATTTATTTCTCTATGCTTACAGTTTTATTTGTATTTTTTATTTAAAAACAAATAATTAACAATTGTTAAGTAATACATAGGACTAATCAAAAGGCACATATGAAAAAGTAAACAAGAAAACAATTGTGATCTCCACAGATTTTATGCCTTCATTGTGAAACCACTGCAGAAAATATATTTTGTCTCTCTCTCTAACTTTGTGATTAGCCTTTAAACTGAAAAAGAATATTGTCTCACTCTAGTATTCATTATTTTGTCAAAACAAATGAAGTGCCCTGAGTATCCTTTACTCAGAACAAGGTTTCACAAACCAGACTCTGCCTTTATTAAATCTGGTGGACAGGGTAAATTTAAGTAGAAAACACACCTATTCCGGATTCTCTTTTTGCAATTCCTTTTACCGCTGATCCTTTGGTTGGTTTTAGGGCCATACCTGTAGTATTCAAGACTTACTCCTGGCTCTGCACTGAAGAGTCACTCCTGGCAGTGCATGGGAGACCATATATGATGTCAGAGATCAAATTCCTGCCTACTATGCACAATAAGTTCCTTAGCTGCTGTACTATCTCAGCCCTTTTCATTTTTAAAACAAAAGAAAAGCACTTGATTCATTAGAAACTTCACTAAGTTCTATTTGTAGTTATTCTTTGAGTGAAAAACACATGCAGGGGAGGAGCCACACTGGCCGGACTTGGAGCTGGGATTTGGGCTCCTCCACTCTTTTCCTCACCTTCATCACAGCTACCCCAGAAGAGAGACATGCCAGACCCACATGCCAGACCCACAGTCTTAGACAGTACTAGATTTTAGGATCAGTTCCTTCCCAGGATCATTCACATTTATACACAGTATACAATACTAGGCTGGTTCTAGTTGTATCCCATCATCCCAATGAGTCTAGCAGGAAGCCAGAGCAGCCCCACACCATGAAATCCGTCATTTTCAACATCCTGACTCCACAGTTCCTCAGAGCTCTACCCAAGAGAAACCTAATCTTTTCCCTTTGAATTTCATCAGTAAATGCTTGAGATGAGAGCCTTCTCCTGAGAGTATACCACCCATAGAAGAGCCTGGCAAGCTACCTGTGTTTTATTTGATATGCTAAAAGAACCAGTAACAATTATGGACCTCATTCCCATGACCTGAAGGAATGGTTTGAGGCTTTTCCTGTTCCTGGAGCAAGCAGATGCCTCTGGGGTACACTTGCTTGCAACAGGGCATATGAGATGTTACCTGTGTACGCCCAAGCAAATTGATGAACAGGAAGACAAGTGACAATTGACAAGCTATTCTTTGACAATTTTTTTCATCGCGTTAATCTCTCAGCCCTTTATTTGAACAGTGATTATATAAAAAGGAATGAATTTTTATATAAACGTGAAATACATTAAACTGCATCAGACTGTAATTATTGAAGAGTTTTTAATTTATGAAAGAGCAAATCTAGTAAACCCAAGTATACCCAAACTATGCTTATTTTTAAACAGAAATAATATATTTAATTTCATCGTCTGAGAACTTCAAAATATTAATACAAGAGGCATAAATATTAATCTTTTTCAGTGATATTCATTGCTTACACATGGAAATCCACAAAAGAACCATAAAACCAATTTTCATAAACATATTCAATCCATTTCCTTTATCATCAGAAGTGTTACCATAAACTTAAATGACTTAACGCCTAGAAAGTAGCATGGCTGTCACTCTGCTTGAGTTCACAGTGCCCTCATTTCCATATAATTTCTGGTGATTTACATAAAAAGTGTATCAGTATCATTGAAGAATATCTTTATATGCACTTTATTAACCAACAAGTTAACAATTTTCCCCTGTTATCCATCAATACTCCACCTCAGAGAAACAAATTTTACTTTTCTCTGCAAGGAGATGTCATTGTGGCAAGTGATGATGAATGATATTCAGAGAACTGTTTCCCTGAAGTATTTTTTGGAAAGGCCATGTGTTCCGTGTAGTTATGTCAAAAGGTCCAGCCCACAAATCCAGACTCTCTCCATATGCTTGAAGGTCAGACAATGGCAATGAATACTAAAGGAAAGATCTTGCTACTGCCTCTATTTATGTTTTTTTATTATAATCTCTCATTTTCAAGTGCTATGTCTTCAATTTTATGACCTTACATTTTTATTTTTATAAAATTTTATCATATGAAATGAAAATGTTTTCCCATATTTTGATAATACTGAAAGTTGTAAGCCATTTTTTCTTGAACTGCATGTTCACATTCATGAACACGTTTAATTTTCACTATAATAGTAAATACATGAAGATTTATAATTTAGCTGGCTAGTTCTACTCAATAGGATCTTTAAAACATTTTAAATAATAAATGGGAAAATTTATTTGACTCACAGACATGGGGCAGAACTGCTACTGACTCTCCCTATGCCCAGCCACTCACGGAGGTGCCCAGGAGGGATGGCGGGTTCTAGCCCTGGCCCGCCACCCCAGCAGAGCCTTGCAACATGCCAGATGACCCCACATTCCATGAGGGGCCTCCAATTCTCCACATCCAGACTTCCCTTTTGTCAGAACTCCACCCAGCAGACCAGCCTATCACAGCTCAGCTCATCAAGATCCACCCCTCCTGCAGTCTTTTTTTAAATCCGGCTCAGGTATACTGATCATGAGACTCACAGACAATGGGATAGAGCTGCTACTAACTCTCCCTGTGCCCAGCCACTCACGAGGAGCCCAGGAGGGGATGGTGAGTTCTATCCCTGGCCCACCACCCCAGCAGAGCCTTGCAACAAGCCAGACGACCCCTCACTCCATGGGGGCCTCCATTCTCCACATCTGGACTTCCCTCTTATCAGAACCCCACACAGTAGACCAGCCTATCACAGCCCGGCTTGTGCGGCCTCAAGCGGCTGCATGGTTAAACAATAAATGCTGAATTTAGAGATGACTACAAGAGTATGCTACCAGCATGGCAGAGCCTGGCAAGCTACCCGTGTTGTATTTGATATGCCAAATACCAGTAGCAATTTTAGACCTCTTTCCCATGACCTAATGGAATGGTTTGAGGCTATTTATGTTCCTGGAGCAAGCAGATGCCCTTGGGCTCTACTAGCATGAGACAGGACATATGGAGATGTTACTGGTGCCCGCTTGATCCGATCGATGATGAACGGGAAGACATTGATACAGTGATACAGTGATTTCTGATACAGGGATTTAGAATCCCATAGCCTGAGAGATTTATTTTAGAACTTCTCAACAAAGCATGCATAGTATTTGTACGGTTCATCGGAGAAAGCTGCTTATGTCAGGATAAAGCTATTATTCTGCTGTTTTGTTTTGTTTTAATACTTAACATACTTATGTAGCTTAAATGCAGCATTAATAAGTAGTTGTGTGTTAAAATAGTAGTAGAATTTTGTTAAATGGTAGTAAAATGAAATGGGTGAAATGTCTCATCTCATTTCTATTTACTGGTATTCCATTACCTTTCCAGTTTGTATCATTTTCTAAATACCAGTCTATAGCATATTAAGGCAGAATTCTCTCACTGACTCAATACTGGCACTTTATGCATGCCTACATATTTATACAATTATCACTAACATATATAAATGTAATTATTAAAAGCTGGCAAAAGTTTACATTGAAAGCTTAATTCTGACTCTGATATATTCGAAACACTGACATATTGCTCAAATATATTGATATCTGTCCTATTACAATTCTAACACAAACTAAACCTAAAACAAGAAACAAATAAGACTTCAATTTGTTAATGCCAAGTTCCCTAAGACATGAAGGTTACAGTCTGCACCAAAAGCACTTAGGGTAAATTGTTGCCGCTCAACCAACACATTTAACTTCTTGCAAGACTTGACCTCCTAATTATGAGAATCTTTTATTCAGGGAAGAGACAACTGAATATTGCACTGATGTTTGTGTAGCAAAATCTCTCAATCATAAAGCAGGAAGAGTATAGAGAAGGAATGGAAAGGCTGAGAGGCTAGAACAAATTGCCTTACTTTTAGGAAATGAAAATATTTTCAAGTGCACCACTTGCCACCAGGTGATAAAGTGAAGTCTTTTTTCATAATGCATTTCCCCTTTATGTCATAGCAATTTCTTTCCCACAAAGTAGCCCAAGGTCTCGGTCAGTTTATTTCTCCTGCAGTCTCATCCTGGTGCAGCGTGTATCTGTACCTCTCTTTGCTACCTCATGGCATGGATGTTTGCTTCGGCTAACTTTGTCTTTTCACCAATGTCATTATTAATTGCATGCTTCTGCTTCTTGATTTTGTTGTGTCTTATAAAGACAAATTAATATTTTTCATATATTTTAATTCAGAGGAAAAATTAAGCCTTCATTCATATTTTTCCCATTGTATTATTTAATAATATGTGCTATGCATTATGTGAGGATACTATTTGATATAGTACATTTCCAGCATTTTATATAATTAATTTTAATGATAGATTTAGGTAACATGGTTACAATAATGTTAGTGATTATGTTTTTTATAATAGCATTTTAATTTTAGGCTACACCCAGAGATGCTCAGGGTTTATGCCTAGCTCTGCACTCAGGAATTACTTCTTGTGGTGCTCGGAGGACTACATAGGATGCTAGGATTGAAGTATCCTAGCTTCGATGTAGGTCAGCTGCAAGAAAGGCAAATGCCCTATCTATTATATACTATCTTCAGCTCCACAACTATGGTTTCGTATAGTTATCCCTCCTTACTATTATCAAAATAGCCAAGATTTACCCCAATGCTACTTGCTCTTCTCTACCCAGTTGCTCATGAGGTGCCGCGTGGCATGGCTGGTTTCTAGCCCGGGCCTGCCACTCCCAGGAGCCTCACAACAAGCCAGACGACCCCACCCCCCACTCCATGGGGCCCGCCATTTCCACATCCGACTTCCCTCTCGTCACAACTCCATCAGCAGACCAGACTATCACAGTCTGGCTCACACGCCGCTAGCGGTCGCCAGGTTCAATAAATGCTTTATTTAGAGGTGATTACAACAGTATGCCACCCACGCGGCAAGCCTGGCAAGCTACTCGTGTAGTATTTGATATGCCAAATACTAGTAACATTTATATTAGGTCATTACCGTGACCTAATATAATGGTTTGAGGCTCTTTAAGTTCCTGGTGCAAGCGGATGCCTTTGGGTTCTCTACGAGCATGAGACAGGACATATGTAGATATTACTGGTGCCCGCTCTAGCAAATAGATGATTAACGGGAAGATAATGATAGTGATAGTTCCTTTTCCCATATATTAAAATGTATCATTTTATTAATTAATTTATTTTTTTAGTTATGGTTACATCCCCAAAGATGTTCAGGATTTACTCCAGTCTTTTTTTAAGGATTACTCCTGACTGGGCTCTGATGAACATATGAGTGCAGAGATCAAACCGGAACTAATTATGTGGTGCAAAGTTAGTGCTATACAATAATCTACGATGGTGCTGGAACACTGTATGACTGAAACCAAATGAACACTTTGGTAACTGTATATCTAATGGTCACATAATAAAAAATAATAATAAATTTATGTATCCACACATACTTCATATTAAAATCTCTGGAACATATTTATGAGCCTATATCCTGGAATAGTGAGAAATAATCTTGAATACTTAAAAGGGAAATGATTGGTGATAACTAGAAATAAGCATGGCCAAATGAGTGTGCATTCGCTCATGCATTCTTAGCATTATCTACTATGAGACCTAGAAGCACCAATACCAGGCACAATGAAGATAGCTCTTGGTTTCTAAACACAGATCTCTAATGAGGAAAATCAGGTGCCTTGAAGAGCACTCAATTCTGCAACCAGGATAAAAAATACATTTTTAGCATCATGTGATGTCACAAAAATAAGGAAAGGATGTGAGAAAAATGGTGCTGGTTAAGAAACACCAAAGTCTGCGCCAGAACAATAGTAGAGCAGTTAGGTCAGTTGTCTTGCATGCAATGGACCTAGATTCAATCCCCTGACACCATACGTGGACCCCTGAGCCCCAACAGGAATGACCTCTATGTGCAGAATCAGGAGTAAATCCCGAGTTTGCTCAAGTATCCCAAACCACTTTCTCCCAAAAGGAACACTAAAGCAAGCCTGAACAATTTTAGCCGCAATATAAATATTGGTATTATTAGACTGTGAACAGGATAAAATATCCATGAAGTAATGCTTATATATAAAATAATTCAAATAAATGTAAATAAGAAGGAATAGCCCACCTTTACAATAAAATTCCATCTCCAATAGCCAGAATAAGTATGTACATCAGATATATGCTTGAAAAGTAAATATTTATTACCTTTCTCTTCTTTATAAAATGTTGCTGATTTAGGGGCTAGCATTCCAGTAGAATGGGTAGAGCACTTGATTTTCTTACAGCTGCCCTAAGTTTAATCACTGACAGCCTATATGGTCTCCCCAACTGTCACAGGAGTTATCCCTGCACTGGCAGGTAGAAGCTGAGTGTGGCCCAATTCTTTTTAAATTGCTGAACTCTTCTTTAATTATAAATCTTATAATAAGGTTCCATGCGTGGGGAGGGGGTTGTTTATTTTGGGTTTAGCATTAGGGAACTTTAAGTGAGAGTATGGTGGAAATGCTCCTAACCATCTTACAATGTCTTTACTCAAAAGAATTTAAAATTTAAAAGATCACTATCACTGTCACTATCTTCCCTTCATCATCAATTTACCACGAGCGGGCCCAGTGAACATCTCCATATGTCCTGTCTCATGCTACTAGAGCCCAAGGGCATCTGCTTCGCTCCATGAATATAAAGAGACTCAAAAGCCATTATATTAGGTCATGGAAATGACCTAACATAATTGTTACTGGTATTTGGCATATCGAATACAACACAGGCACACCAGGCTTGCCATGCCGGATGGCGTACTCTTGTAGTCACCTCTAAATACAGCATCTATTGATGACCCGCAGCAGTCAAAAGCAGCCCCGCGAGACTGTGATAGGCTCGTCTGCTGGATTGGAGTTCTGATTAGAGGGAGGTCTGGATGTGGAAAATGGCAGCCCTTATGGAGTGGGGTGGTCATCTGGCTTGTTGCAAGGCTCTGCTGGGGGGGCGGGCCAGGGCTCAGCCGCCATTCTCCCAGGTGCCTTGTGACTCCAGGAGCTGGGAGAGCTAGTAGCAGCTCTGCCTTATATCTATTAGTCCCTGGATCAGCATACCTGGCGGATTGAAAAAAATTGCTGCAGGGTGTGGTCGGGATGATCTGGACTGTGATAGGCTCATCTCCTGGATGGAGTTCTGAAAAGAAAATTTTAAATTTTGCCATTTTCCAAAAATTTAAAAAAGAGACAACTGAAAATAAGTGAATAATCTGTTACACGACAGAAATTTTATCATTTTTAGCTAGCATATCTATCCTTCTCAGGAAGAGGCTTTCCCAAATGTTCCTGGTCTGAAGTTAATATCAGTCAACTGTGCCATTTATTTAATGGAAGGAGCCCGAAGACATTTCTTGGCCTTGTATTACCAGGGATTACCCCAGCCATCAGGCAGTGCTCTGAGTTCTCCAGGGTTTTAACGAGGTATAGGACCATGGGCCAGGTGGCACAGGGATCTAACCAGGTTGAACTGTACGAAAATTTGCCTTAGCCACTGTATACCTTCTTTAAAAAAAGAAAGTTATTTTATATTATTAAGCTTCTGTATAGTCTAATAAAAAGAGGTGTGTACATATTACATTTTCCCACCAGAATTCTAGTTTTCATTCATTGTTTTGCAATGCCTAAATGATGTTACATGAAGTTGGTCTATCATAATATAATGTACCACCAATAGATTTCTGAAATTGATACAATACCAATAGTAATTTATAGCAATTTGTTAGTTTTTGACATTAGTAATGATTCTATTAAAAATAAGAATGAATATATTATTACTATGTATAAAGAAATTCTAGCTAAAGGACAAATGAAGCAACCTGTAGCAAAGAATCAAGAGGTTTTTTTTTTAAATAAAGGCCACCTAACACTTCATTTATAAGACTCAACGGCTACAATTGAGATTTCAAAGAGAGTAAGTCAGACTTTGCTGCTAAATG
>JAJIBD010008006.1:0-63292 GCA_021461705.1 Cryptotis parvus
TTTTCCCTTGGGTGGAATTCTGAGGAGCTGTGGAGTCCAGATGTTATGAATAACTGACCTCATGGTGTGGGGTTCCTCTGACTTCATGCTAGGCTCACAGGGATGATGGGCCATAGCAAGAACCTGCCTAGAACTGTATAAAGTGTAAAAATGTGAAAGATCCTGGGAAGGACCTGGTCCTATCATCTAAGACTGTTGTGCGGCCACAGCTGCTGGGTCTTTTGGTGTTGCTGGCTGTGGTGGTTGGGAGCTTGCAATCACACCCGCCAACATGAAGTGGATGAATAGGAGGGTAGCCCAAATCCCGCCCAAGTTCAGCCAGTGTGGTCCCCCTGCACTGAGGCGAAAACCCTAGGAACTATGTTGGACACGGCCAGGGTTGGCTGAGCCATTTACCACCTCTGGAACTCCATGGCTGCCTCCCACGGGGCCAAGCAGTGCAGCTGTGGGTCTGGAGTGGTTGGATCTAGAGTGTCTCTCTTCTGGTGTTTCTGATGCAGCTGTGAGTTTGGAATGTCTCTCTTCCAATGACACTGGCTGTATTGGTTGGGAGTTCACAGTCACAACCGCTGACATGGAGGCAGAGGAATAGGAGGAGGAGCCCAAGTCCCTGCTCCAAGTCTAGCCAGCGTGCCCTCCCCACTGAAAAGAGAACTCTAGGAGCTATGTTGAACTCGGCCTGGGGCTGGATGAACTATTTACCATCCTCCAGAACTCCACGGGCTGCTCCACGTGGGGCCAAGCAACGTAGCTGTGGGTCTGGAGTGGTTGGGTCTGAAGAGTCTCTCTTCTGGTGTTACCTGTGCAGGTGTGGGTCTGGAGTGTCTCTCTTCTGGTGATGCTGGCTGTGGTGGTTGGGATCTTGCAGCCACACCCCCAACATGGAATTGGAGGAATGGGGAGGGTCCAAATCCATGCTTCAAGTACAGCCAGCATGGCCCCCCCACCCGTGAGCGCACCCTAGGGCCTATGTTGGACTCGGACAGGGGTTGGCTGAGCCATTTACCACTCTCGAACTCCATGGGCTGCTATATTCTTACTAAACATAGTTATAGTTAATAATACAAATATAGGTTAACTAAATATATTTCCTATATACTTGTTATGTGTGCATTTACTATATTACTATGATTAGTTCAAATTAGCATCTTGAACTTATCTGATCACAGTCCTTTTCTGATCTTGTTTCTTTCTTTTTATTTTTAATGAATTTCTATTAAAACACCTTGATTAACCAAGTTGTTCATTTATATAGTTGTTTTAAGCATTTAGCATTCCAACACCAGCAGTGTGATATTCCCTCTGTATATCCCCTGCTCCCTCCCAGTGTAATTTCTTTCTTGTGGCTCATTGTCTTACTTTTTTAGCTCTTGTCTCATGACATGCCCATTTACAAATTTTTATTGGTGACCCATTTGGAATATCCAGGAAACCTATAAGGGACCTTCTACACCCTCCCTTTTTTCTTTTTTGAGGGACATACCTAATGATACTCAGGGTTGCTCCTGGCTCTGCACTCAAGATTTACTCCTAGTGGTGCTCAGGGGACCATATGGGATACCATGATCAAACTCAGGTAAAACAGCATGCAAGGCAAGCACCCAACCTGCTATATTATTGCTCTGTCCCACTTGGCCACTTTTTTAGAAATGCTCGTTTGAAGAATTATGTCACACCCTCTCTTAAGATCATCAGTAAGGAATAAATATATATGGTTTTGGAAACAAAATACTAAATATTTATCTTCTACAATGGAGCTAAATTAAATAATAGTCACAACTAACATGGCTGTAAATTTTTTAATTTATATAGAGGCATGTTAATATCTGAAAAACGGTATTAGATGATTAAATCTATCTCTTATGGTAATAATACAGAAAAGTGTAATGGATTAAAGAAAAGTTGTCTTAAAATATTGAATTTTAATGGGTTTTCACTTTCAAACCCAGTAGTGTTATTCATGTATATATTAAACTCTATAATTATCTGTGTGATGAATATATAAATGTACTACATGATTGATAAATAACATCTCATAGCTCAGTGAAAATATGTGCTTTGCTGATGTAGCTATAATATAGCTTAAAACAAATGAGTAAAAAGTACTAAATTCATTGTTTTAATACTATCAAAATATCAAAATGAAGGATACTGAATGAATTTTATCAAACTATCAATAGCTGCAAATAAATGTTTTTGTACTTTATTTTGGTTTATTTGGGGGTCACAACTGGTTGTGATCAGGGCTTATTCCTAGATCCGCATTCAGGGATGATTCCAACTGAGCTCTGAGGACCATATGGGGTGGTGGGGATACTAGCCAGATCTAACATGAGCAAGGCAAATGTCCTACCTGCTATACTATTGCTCTGAACCCTGTCTTTATCTCATTCTCACAATTTGGAAATCTTGGCCACATTAATTAAGTATTCCTAGATTACTGCTAATTATTTTGTCTTCTTTATTTTTGTATTTATTTACTTAAATACAAGGCTCTATGATTCCTCAGATCTACACTAAAGGTTGAGATCTAAACTACTAGTTTTTAAGGACATAATAAAAATTTCCAGCTAAAAATAACACTGGTGCTTCTGGATTACATTATTAGTGGATATTTCTTGGTATTCCTATTATTTTTATGATCTCAATTCTCCACTATTTTTACACTGGCAGAATTAAAGCATAAGTCAGGTGTCACTATTGTGCTCAAATACATGTCCATAAAGCTTGCTGTCTTTAGCAGTTCAATATTTTCCAGTGCCATTACATGTGAATTACAATCACAACTGGGATTACATAACATAATTAAAAATGTAATATAATCAAAGATATACACATTTATTCATAAATGAAAATTGTGACCAATTAAAGATAGCTCAGTAGTGTTTTTTTAAATAACAATGCCAAGGTAGATTCATTGTACTTGAATAAAATATATAAAGTTGGGTGGCAATTGAATAGACACAAAGATGAAAACTGAAAACTTTCTAAAATCATGAAAAAGACAAGGGATGTTATATTATGTAATTTTACTCAATCGTCCACTTGATCACTTGATCACTTGAATCCCGTTATTCATCAGTTTGCTCGAGCGGGGCCAGTGACATTTCCATTGGACCCTATCACGTGACAATGTAGCTCAATGGCATCTGGTTGATTCTGGAATATGAAGAGCCTCAAACTGTTCCTTCAGGGTCTTGACAAGGAAGTCTGACCATCTTGTAGGTGGGCTGCCAAGTGATCTTTTGACATCCTGTGGGATCCAGTAGGTAACAACTCTAGTCCAGCGGTTGTCTCAAATCGCATTACATGTCCAGCCCATCTGATTTTTTCGATGCCTTGGCAAATGAGACCGCGTCCCTGATTCTGGAATAGCGATGGAGGTCAGAACTCTGGATTCCTTCTCTTACTTGAGTGAGGCGTGATATTCAAGCTCTTTCGATTCCTCCCTGGGAGACCGAATAGCATTCTCATCCTGCTTTCCTAGGGCCCAGGTCTCTGAGGCATATAATGTTTACTCAACATAGTTGTATTAATAACAAAACTATAGTGTTGGGGCTAAGCAGGGTCTCCAACAGATCAGGGTGGGATCAGGTGGGTTCCCCTGGTAAATTACCTTTCCTGGGTGTTGGATGACAGGCATAGCTAGCTTGGGAATTTTGTTATTTAATCCACCTCACAGCTCAATCAATTTAGATGTTTTTAAGCCAAGATTCATACTAATGATATCTCTCTTCTATGTAAACACTGATGGAGGGTGTGGCAGTTACAAAAGTCACCTTGATTCTGAATGAGTAACTCTGAAATACTATAAGACTTCTATGTTATCTAGATTAGGCACAGCTGCTCTTTATTCCCACTGCACCCAGCGTGGGACAGTTAGAATTTACCAGGAGACTACCACCCTGGCTACATTGAGGCTATACTTTAAGATTATAGGAAGGATCATACTAGTTTGCCCTCAAGCATGCGAAGTGTGACCCTTTCAGTATACAGAGAACAAGATACGCAGAATCACCCTGGTGCAGATAATAAATAAGAACCACCTTGCTGGGTACCATCTAGATTACATGAAGCCCATGAAATTAAGATGCATTACTTTTTATACCAGACCCCCTCTCTCTCCAGTGTTTTACATAAGAGATCATCTTGGAAGAAGGGATTAGTCCTTAGCATGATCATTTGCTTCTGCTGCATTGGCCAGAACTTCTGCTCTTCGCTCTTTGAGGTCTTCCTTTATCACTTCTCTGCACTGCTTTGTGAGCTTGAACATAGCATTTGGTTGCATGAAGCTTGTGCCCTTCCATATTGGCTAATGAGTTTGAGAGTTTTTTGAAGACAGGCATCCCTTTTTGTGGCTTTCTCTCTTGTGGTGTTCTTCGCACATCATGGAGGTGATGAACCAGTCGGTTGTATTCTTCATCAATGTTGTCAAGGATGGCATCTCCCCCATCTTGCCAAAGTGGCACAAAAAAATTACCAGTTGTTGGTCATTCTGGGGTTCTCATCTTAAACTTTGCAGCCTTTTCTCCCCGTCCCGTTGCGTGAAGTAGAATTTTTGCATGAAGGAGATAGTGGTCTGATCTTTGTTTGGAATTTTGGAATGAAAATGACACTGCTCAGGCAAAACTATCGATTGAATATGATGTGGTCAATTTGATTGTGGAACTGTCCACCAGGAGATTCCCATGTCCAACATTTCTATTCAGCCTTCTGGAACTGTGAGTTCCCATTAATGATCTTGGTGGAAATGATGAAATCAAGTACTCATCAATACAGTGGCTTGACGTTTCACTTGCTACCTGTCTGAATGCAAGATTCCCTCTAATGGAAACCCACCAGAACAATTCTACTGTTCAAGAGGAAGATCCAAAACATTGGCAACTATCACCCATAACCTGTTGTCCATCATCTACAAGCTATTCACTTCGAGTCATCCTGAACAGGACTGGCAGAACATTAGATGAAGGACAACCATGCGAGCAAAGCTGGCTTCCAAAAAAGGATTCAACACAATTGACCATATCCACATGGTAACCAAGCTCATTGAGGTTTGTAGGGAGTTGAAGATTCCACTCTGTCTCCACGTTCATTGATTTAAAGAAAGCCTTTGATTCTGTGGAGACTGAAGCTGTCATAGAAGCCCCTAGTCAAATAGGGTGCTCAAACCTAATACATCCAAGATCCTTTGTGAGCTGTGTTCTGGATTCACCACTAGATCACACCATTCTACAAGGAAGTAATCATCGATGTCCAAAGAGTGGTTCGGCAGGGTGATACCATTTCACCAAAACTGTTCAGCGACACCCTCAAGAAATCCAAGAATGTCATGCAAGGGGCTGGAGGGGATAGTCCAGCGGGTAGGGTATTTGCTTTTGCATGCGGCCTACCTGGGTTTGATCCCAGGCATCCCATATGGTCCCCTGGGCAACGCCAGGTGTAATTCCTGAGTGCAGAGCCAGGAGTAACCCCTGAGCACTGCCAGGAGTGACCCAAAAAAGCAAAATTTTTTAAAAAGTACGTCCATGCGACAATTAGAATGGGAAGGAATGGGAGTGAAGGTAGAAGGTCAGCAACTACACCACCTCCACTTTGCTGCTAACATCATTCTAATAACACCAAACATTAGCCAAGTGGCACAAATGCTAGCTGACTTTTAGTGTGAATGTGGAAAGATAGGTCTACAGCTGAATCTCAACAAAGCTATGTTCATGGAAAATGAACTTGTTCTAGATGCCCCATTCACTCTCAATGGAACAAACATCTCCGAATGCAGCAGTTATGTGCACCTAAGTCGAGAACACGAAATGATGAAGCACCTAAAAAGCTGAGATGTGCAGGAGGAAGAGTGGCATGGAATGCCTTCAAGAGTACTGAAGAAATAGCTAAAAGGACAAGAATCTCCGACTTCGGGCACATCTCTTAGACTCCATGATTCTCCCTGCAGTAACATAAGACTCAGAGACTTGGGCCATACGAAAGCAGGATGAGAATGCTATTTGGGCCTCCCAAAGAGGATTCAAAAGAGCAATGCTTGAAATATCACACCTCACTCAAGTGAGAGAAGGAATCCGAGTCCCTGACCTCCATCACTGTTCCAGAGTCAGGTACTCTGTCTCGTTTGCCAAGGCATTGAAAATCAGATGGACTGTACATGTAATGTGATTTGGAGACGATTGCTGGACTAGATCCATTACTGACTGGATCCCACGGGACTTCAAAGATCACGTGGCCACCCACCTATAAGATTGTCAGACTTCTTCAAGACCCTGAACGAACAATTTGAGTCTCTTTGTATTCCTGTAGCAAGCAGATGTCATTGGGCTACACTGGCATGTGATAAGGTCAAATGGAAATGTTACTGGCACCCACTAGAACAAATCAATGAAATAATGGGATGTCAAGTGATCATGTGATCAAGGGGGACTGAATTCTCGCCATATACCACAGAATTCATTCCCCTAGCCAAATTGTTCATTCCCAATCTTCTCTGGTTCTTATCAATCTTCTGCTTATCTTTGGGTCAGAACAGATCTTGTTCTATGACCTGCTCTCTATCTTTGAGTCAGAACAGAGTTTGCTCCATGACCTTGCTCTCAGAACATTGTACAGGACATTTGATCCATCCCATGTTAAGGACAAGACAATTCCCTCCCTTCTTTCCCTGGGTCCTTCCAGTCCCATTGTGGAACACTCCTTTAGGGGTGTAAGGAATTACAATCAATCTAAGGGCAACTGAAGCTCTTAGAAAATATATCAAATGCCAAGAGTAACTGAGTCAATTAACTCAAAAATTCATCACCGTAACTGTCTTTCTGTGTCTATGCAAAAAATCCTTTGTACTAGTATATGTAAAAGGGCATACAGAAAAGAGAGAAACCACTTTTCATTTACAATACAAAACATAGAGCTAGCAAGCAGGGCTGAGAGCAAAGAATAGTCTAAAACTATAAGTTATAAAATATATTTCCTATCTAATTGTTATGACTACATTTACTAAGTAGGCAAATAAGAAGCTGTTGAGATGCTGTATTTTTAATACTGAACTTCACAGTCAGGTATAATTTAAAAATTGTGTAATTTGAAATTCGAATTCAACATTTATATTGAAACATATTGTCTGATAGATGGAGATCACATGAAACAAAATTATATGAAACTTTATTATAAAATTTATGAGCTACTCACTCTAACATTTCCTTTAAGTATCTTTATATCAGTGTATGAGAGCAATGTATTTTGTATATGATCAAAAAGTTTTTCATGATATTTTTTAGAAATAGCATGAATTTATAAATTTGATAACTCTATTATACATCATGTGGTTTTATTTTCTTAATTTATGACTTTTTAATGAACTGAGACTAAAATTTCTCCTGAAGAAAAACATTTAATGTGTCTTACATATATTTTAAAATCAGAGACTTATTACAAATGAAATAATTAGAAAAAATATATATATAAGAAATTTCTATAAGACATATATGACACATGAAATATATATTCACACACCCCTCTATTTGGGCAATATTGCACTAAATATGAAAGAGTGTCTTAAAATTATTTGCATCCACAATATAAATCTTTTTGATGATGGTTAGGGACTCAATATTTACTATATCTTAATTATACTATCTTTATTGCTTATACTTCACAGCATGTAGGCATAGTTACTAAGAATTCACATGAATTATGTTTTAAGCAATTCAATACACATCAATCAATAGAAAATTAAACCCAATAAACAAAACAGCAAATACATAATTATTGCTTCCTATAATTACATTTGGTGTTAATTAATCCATTAGTATCCAGTTGGTTTAATTTGTTTTTTCAATACTGTTTTGTCTCTTACTGTAATCAACATAAAATTTTTACTGTAATGGGTATTTGCTTGGTCCTTAAAGATTGCTCAAAAGGACTCAGAGCTTTGCATCCAGGAATGCCAGATTAGCTCCCTGAAATCACCTGGTCCCCAGCACCACTGGAAGAGATTCCTGAGCTACAGATGTAGCCATACAACATGCTCCCAGTCATAATTGCTTTAATTAGCCTAATGTACATCTACTCTTCAGAAAATTAAAAAAAATGGATAGTATAGCACAATGAAAATAAATGCAATATTCTGAGTTTTTTTTTTTCTTTTTTTTCCCTGGAGAATCACATTGCAGTGCTAAAGGGTTACTGCTATCTCTGTTCGGCTGCTATTGCTGGAAGTGTTCAGGGAACTATGTGACACAGGAAAATTAACCTGGGCTTATAGACTCAAAGCTTATACTCAGCCCATTGAGAAATTGTTATGGCCCATTACTTAAATATATTTAGCAGCAAAGACCTATATTGTAATATATTCTGTGATGCTTAGGACTTGCTCTGTGCTTAGTGATCACTCCTGTTAGTAGTCAGGAGACCGCATGTGATGCTGAAAATCAAATATGAATTGGCTATATACAATAGATGCTCATTACCTACTGGTACTATCTGTCCAGTCACAAAGTTTGATATTTTTATGGGCTCACAAATTTGTATTACAATTTTTACTTGAAGTAGGTGATTATTTGCTTCTAATACAATTTGAAATGATTTTTTCATTAATAAGCTGCTTCTTTGGTTTCCCAAGCCCTTCTCATTTCAAATTACCTAAAACTGAAATGTGTCTAAATTACAGATTCCTTTAAGTCATAGATTTTACTAAAATTAATTTATCTCAGCACTTAGTACGTGTTCATATATTTGAAAACACAGTCTAACTAAACATCTTTATTTTTCTAACAATTTTAGCTGAACATCTTTTTTGCAATATACAATCCTCTGTTGTTTTTCAAATACTCACAAATTTCTCTCTGATTAAATTCCTTTTCTCAATTTATCTGACTTTACATATTCCATTTCATTTCCAGAGAATATTGATCCCTTATATTTCAAGGTCTAGCAAATATAAAATCTCACTTAACTGCTCAAATTAGCCTTCAAAACATATTTATAGATATAAACTTATATAAAATTGCATTAAAACTTATAAAATATATTTGACTCTAGTTCAAAAATATAACTATGTCTATGTTAGTCTCTTGGTCAGGTTCTGATTATGTTTACTGTTTAATAAAATATAAAAGGCGTATTATTTAACTCCCTTTACCCTCACCCTAACTCTATCCCTTTACTCTATGAGTTTTCCATAACAGGAGAACTGTATGTTTTATTTTTCCTATTTGTTATATAGCTTAATTGCTGTTATGTTGATTATTGACTTCTGGGGTAATTCTCATATTTGTCAACCTCTGTGTATTTGCTTGTAAACTTACATTCTTACTGTGCTTCCCTTTCTGAGTAAGCTTATATTCTTATTAAAGATTTTCACTTACATTCATGATTGATTACCATCTGCATATTTAAGCTTAAAATTATTATGTGAAGACAAATACTTTGTATAAATTTGATTAGCACAAAGAAGGATATCATGTCTCAAATAGGAGCAGTCATAACCCTCTCTTCAGGTATTTGCTAGTCTCAATCCTCTACCTTGCTAAGTCAACCATCTGTAGATTCACCCTGTTCACAGATGAGCTTGCAGTCATTATATTACTTTCAATATTCAACAGGCTCAAGTGGTCTGCAGAGATTAGCATGGCTAGATTTCAGTTCTCCTCATGTGTTGGATGACAGGGCTAGCTAGCTTGGGAATTTTGCTGTTTTATCCACTCACAGCTTAATTGATTTATATCTTCTTAAGCCAAGGTTCATACTAATGAGATCTCTCTTCTATGTAAACACTGATGGAGGGTGTGGCAGTTACAAAAGTCACCTTGATTCTGAATGAGTAATTTCTGAAATATTATAAGACTTCTATGTTATCTAGATTGGGCACAGCTCCTTTTTATACCCAATCTAACCAGCATGGGACAGTTAGAATTTACCAGGAAACTACCACCCTGGCTACATTGAGACTATCCTTTAAGATTATAGGAAGGATCATACTAGTTTGCCCTCAAGCAGGCAAGTATGACCCTTTCAGTATACAGAGAACAAAATACTCAGAATCACCCTGGTGCAGATAATAAATAAGAAGGACCTTGTGGGTACCATCTAGATTTCACGAAGCCCATGAAATTAAGATGTGCTACTTTATACCAGATCCCCCTCTCTCTCTCCCCCTCTCTCTCTCTCTCTCTCTCTCTCTCTCTCTCTCTCTCCAGTGTTTTACATAAAAGGTGGTCCTTTCTTTAGACCTGTAATAGGGTGTGTCTCTACCCTTCTACTATCTAGAAGCTGTTTAGGGTTCTTTGTTGACAGACCCTCCCTGAAGTTAAATTACTTTTGTGTATATAAGGGGACTGACTTGAGGTACTCTCCCCCTTTTTTTGGTAAGGCTCTCTCCGGGTGAAATCTCTCTTTGGTGGGACTCCTTTCTGGTAGGACCCTCTTTGGTAGGACTGTCTGGTGGAATTCTCTTTGGTGGGAGACTTGGGCTTCCTTGTACGGTCTAAGTTCTGACCAGAGCTGGAGTTCTTTCATTATATTGGATTGCGGCGGTAGAGCTTTGGTACTATTAAAAGTCTTTTTGGAACTATGCCAGACTTGTGAGTTTTCATCCATTCCCCAGCGGCCTCGGAGGTAGAAGAGAACTTCTGCCTTGATACTGTTTGGGACCCCAGCAGCTCCCCAACACTCATGTTTCCATAACCAAAGTCTTAAATTAGTCATAATTTTTTTTCTAAGATACTGCTTTATATGTGGTACAGTCTTAGTTTGGTTTTACAGTCCACTTTATTGCTCTTTTTAGTTTTGTACTCTCATTTTATAGTAATTTTTAGATTTACACACAGAAAAAGTTATGTGTATGAGATTGCAGTTTATTATAGTCATATTACTGTACTTCATAGATATTTTATTTATGGCATTTGAATTGTGGCAACTCAGAGCTTGGAAATTTTATTAGGCAACATTGTTAATACAACATGGGATCTTTGTATGTCTCCATATAACATTTTAGGAATTTTCATATTTTTAAACTTTGTTATTGTTATATAGGTTGTAATGATATGTGATAGGTGGTCTTGACTTACTCTTGTAACTTTTTTGGAGATACCGTAAATCATAAATTTGCAGCCACACCTGCAACACCTGCTCCTCAAGGTGTTGCAGGTGTGGCTATGCGGTTCCAGACTGCATAGCCAGGTGACAGACAGGAGACAGGTTTGTCTACACCGAGGGCTCTGCCCCATGGGCCCTGGATGGTTGATGGTCTGACATAGTAAAAGATTGGGTGCCCTGGAATGAACCCAGAGCCACTGCAGAACCTGTCAAACTACCCATGGTGTATTTGTATGCCAAAAACAGTAACAATAATGGACCTCATTCCCAATGAATGAAGATGTGACCTCTCGAGCAAATCAATGAACAATGTGAAGACAAGTGACAAGTGACCATAAACCACTTATAGGTGATGTTGTATTTAATCCTTGAATGCTATATGTGCTATTTGTTCTCTACCAACAGACTATTCCACTATTGCACTTGTTCTCCTCACACTTCCCCCAAACCTAAGATGCAA
The DNA here is from genome assembly GCA_021461705.1 of Cryptotis parvus. Taxonomy (NCBI): domain Eukaryota; kingdom Metazoa; phylum Chordata; class Mammalia; order Eulipotyphla; family Soricidae; genus Cryptotis; species Cryptotis parvus. Next base: position 11,555 of record JAJIBD010008006.1, read on the forward strand.
CAGTAATGTGTGAGTTATCAAACCTACAATGGTCTCTACCAATTCAAGTGAAATAATGGTTGCATGCCCTTAATTTTAAATCAAAAGTGAGAAATAAGTTTTATGAAGACACACTGAAGCCTCAGTAAAGCAAAAAACTAAGCCTATCTCTAGTTAGCCAAGTTGTAAATGTATAGGAATATTTCTTGAAGGGAAATTTAAAAGGCCATTTTATTGAGCTCAAAAATGGAAAAAATGTGAAAGAGCTGATACAGAAAAAAAATAATTGGGGTTTGAATAAATTGAAACAGCCCAATATTGACTCATACCAAATCTTGTTTCAAAACAGGCAGTTAAATATATTATGAACAATTGATGATTCTGACAATTACTATTTTTATTAATAAAATATCTTTAAATTAAGGTATGTACATATTAAACATGATACTTTTCTACTATTAATACTCTAAATACTTAATACTCTTAATACTGTAAGCATAAGTTTTAAATCCTTGGGAACCATGTGGACATTTGCCTGACTTGCTTTGTTGCATATACACTTGCTTTTTGATAATTTAGAAAATAAATACAGAGAATTTGCAAGACCTGTTTTCAGTCTGATTCATAGTGGTAATTCTCCCCAGATTAATAAATAGCTTATATAATTAGCAAAAAGGGTATATATTTTATATATATTTACATATATAAATAATTATACATGCATATAATTTTGACATCCATTCATGGTTGGTTATCGATATGCTTCTGTGTGTATATATATATATATATATACACACATCTCACACACACATATACATACACCTCACACATATGTATGTTTACTATGTGTGTGTGTGCTACTACTGCTGTCACTCATTGTTTTGGTGTACTCAGTTTCCTCACCAACACCAAAGTGTTCAGGCCCCTATATCCATGCCCCTAGTTTACCTACCTTTTGCCCCCCCCATCTAATCTGCTGTTCTCAGTTTGTACTCTGCACTACCTGGGCTTGCTTTCACTTGATATTGTCTGTACTTTTGTTTTGTTTCCCTGTATGCTATAGTTGAGTAGGATTTTCCAGTTCTTGTCCTCCTTCTTTCTACTTTTTTATCCAATGTGATTCCATCCAGTTCTCTCCATGTTGCACAAATTTCAGTTCGCCCATTCCATATTCTTTCTGTTTTAGAATCCTGTCCAGCATATAACAATAGAAGCCATTACTGTACTTAATGAATACTGGACTGCAAAAATGCCTCAAACTTAACTTGTCTTTGCATTCATGGACTTTACAAAATTTATATATATATATATATATGTATATATATATATACATATGTATATATAAAGTTTATATATAATCAATATATACTTCAATATTTTTAAGGTGTACATACATTTTAAAAACACATTTTCATGATTAGATAGAAGTTTGGGTGGGAATACTAACAAAGAGAAAAAGTGAACTTTTCTTGAACAACACAGAGAAGAAAGGATGTGAACATGAATAAACCAATGGTGATGTTAAACTTGTTCAGATGTTTATGATTAAGTCTGCTAATTTTTCTATAAAAATCTTACTTTAATTTCTCTGTTGTTGAAGCAAGTCATGAATTCCAACCCATTCTCAGAAAAGTATGATGCTCCATATTCTATATAGAATAGCTATATTCAATTAGTTCTGAAGTTAGTTGTATCTTTTTTAAACTTTATTCCTTTTATCAACTAATTACAGTTTGTTTTCCATACTTTGAAGTCAAAGAACTTTAGAAAGAAATAGGAAACTTCATTAAGAAGGCACTACTCTCCCTAGAATGATAGTCATCACTCTCTCTATATATATGTGTGTGTATAGCATTTGTATACATATTTTATATAACTCATATATACATATGTGTGCTTATATATGCATGTATATGCAATATATGAATATATATATATATATATATATATATATATTCACACAGAGAAATATATACAGTGTTTCCAAGACCTCTTTCTATTGTTAATATTCATCTTGGTATGACCATCTCATCTTATGAAATCAGTTGTTACATTTTTAAATATATTTTCTCAACATTCTCAGAGAATATTGGAAAGTTATTTGTGTTACACCAGTATTGTCGTAAAATTACATTATTCAAAGCCCTTAACAGCTTTAATACTTACTATTAATAACTTTAATACTTAAGCTAGATCACAACATTCTAGCTTATATGAAAGCAAGACTGAACAATTTCTGTTTTCCTTTCACTGATAAATATCATATCTATAATTGTACTGAAAAATGCTTATATAATGAGAAAGCAACTGTTATTCTCATCTCAGAGTTAAATTTTTGATTTATTAATTTTAATTTAATATTAATGTAATTAATTTTAATTTAATTAACATACATTATGTATACATGAAAGCTGGTGCTATAATATGATAGATTGGGTTCTTGCCTTGTATGTGGTTGACAAGGTTTCCATTCTCAGCACCTCAGATGACCACCTGAGCCTTGCCAGGAAGGATCTCTCAGCACAGAGCTAGATGTAAGCCCTGACTACAGTCAGGTGATGGCAAAAAACTAAACCAAAACCACAAAAAATTACACAAATGTACAAATTTGAGTTCATTAAATGATGATGATCATGGAGGAGAAAAGGAAGAGGTGAAAGAGTAGATAAATGGAAAGAAAGTAAAGAAGAAAGGACAGAAAGAAGAAGGAAAGGAAGAAGGATAGGAGGCACAAGTGTGGAAATTGAATACTTTGAACAAAAGCTAGAATCATACATTAAGCACTCAAATAACACTCATCCTTTTTCTCCATAGTTTAAAACTTTAGTCTTTGATTTCTATTTTACTTATATCTTCTGCTCAATTTTAGCAAGGATTCCAAGCACAAAAATTGCTTGCCAAAATGCCATTTACAATTGAATAAGTTAGAGGTTTAAGCCTAGAGCGTTTCATTAGCATTTGTTTGGGGATATTTGTGACTTTCACTTTCAAGGCATTTCTGGACTTGTATGCCTTGTGTCAGCATTTTTCAACTTTTTTCCTCAAGTGTGCATATTACTGATTATTAACCTGAGAAAAACATTTGATCAGAGTCTATTTGTCAAATAACTTTTTTAAGTTACTTCTACTGACACTCTCCTTTGTTTATATGTTATAGATTGCATATGAATATACCTGTTCTTGATAATGTAGTCCTCGAGATCTGGCACTTTTTTTTTTTGGTATTTAGTGCCAACCAATTTTTCCTCTGTAGTGTTAAGGATTATTGAAGGATTTAGAGATTACTCTATTCTAATACGTTGCTTATTGCCTATCAAGGAACTATTTTTGTCAATGATATTCCAATTGGGACCACGCAGTTGGCAGAGCATCTTGCCAGTACTTATCCGGGATTAATTCTTGCACCCCATATAGTCCTCAAGGCTCTTCCTGACCACATAGGGAGCAGTAAACCATGAATAGAGGAAAACAAACAAAATAAAAGTCTTGTGATGGCTTTGAAAAATGATTGTTTCTATATAGTTTGCTCAGTACCACATGTTAACCAGCTGATGGGATAGCGACATTTCTGAAATCAAAGATCACCCTGCATTCTCTGGCACTGAAGACAGGGCTTATGACCCATCCTCAAGCCTGGCAGTCCACCTTTACCCCCTCACCCCCACTACACTCCATGCTTATCAAGCATGGTAATCTGCTATCAGTGGTCTCTCCCATCAAAGACAACTTAAAATCCCCCTTGGTCTCTCCAAGGAGATGGGTCTACTCCAGCCTTATCAAAGATCAGTAGGGTTTGTCCAAGAGCAAATCCCAATAAACTTATCCTGTTTATTCACTTGGTGACTACAAGAGTATGCTACCCGCACAGCAGAGCCTGGCAAGCTACCCGTGTCGTATTTGATATGCCAAATACCAGTAACAATTAGAGACCTCATTCCCATGACCTGATGGGATGGTTTGAGACTCTTTATGTTCCTGGAGCAAGCAGATGCCCTTAGGCTCTACTTGCATGAAACAGGACATATGGAGATGTTACTGGTGCCCGCTCGAGCAAATCGACGATGAACGGAAGACAGTGATACAGTGACAGTTTATTCACTTTATACTTTACTCATCTCTGCTCCATCTGCGCCTGCTGAAGTCCTCAACCTATCAGTTTTATGAGTGGGTATTTTATTTATGCAATGAAAATTAATAATTGTGAATATGTGAATATTCATTTAGCAATAATTGGTTATACATAAAATCTAGGCAAAGTTTTAACAAAAATTATAAGACAAAAATGAAAAAGATGGTATTTTTAGAAGATTATGGCCAGCAAGACTGAGGGAAGAATTCACACGCATCCAGTAGCACTAAAGAGGTGATGTGTGCTGAGTCTCATACGTACTAGTCAAGTGTTCTACCGCTTAAGTTATTTGCCTGACTACATCAGATTTGCTATTTGTAATAAAACCTCTCATTATAACTAGTCATTTCCTAAGGTTTATGTGAAGCTGCAGTTCGTTTCAGAGACCAGGTGGAGAGAGAGGAAAAAACACAATTTAATACAAAAACTAAGCAAATTCTACATCTTGGAAGAGAAGAACCTCAAGTTACCCAAGCAATTCTCATTTCTTTTTTCTTGAATTTCTACCATTTGCATCACTTCAAGCAAGATGTCCTAGTCAAAAATTACTGATATACTTAGTCTTACAAAGTACTTTCTACTGATTAACCTAGGCTTGCAAATGTCTTAAAAGTAATAATTATAAATTGAGTGTAAAGTTTTAATCTTGCCATTTTAAAAATTATGAAAGTATTACTGATTGACTTTAATTTCCCTAACAAGAAGTACAATGTAATAGAATTTTAACATTACTATCAGATGAAATATGTCTTTATATAAAACTAGCAGATATGATATTATAGATGATGTTTCTAAAGAGAATCTGAAATTTTTGACATGATGCAAATCATTTCTAATGAAAATTAAAAAAAACAGAAAGTTTCAGGGTTCTACCTAAATTACATGTACATGGCAAAATGCTGTCTATAAATCTTTAGTATTATACCTACTTTGCTTCCCTATATTTTTTATCCTTCCCCCTCTTTTTCTGTATATATGTCAGTTTGTTTCTACCAAAGATAAAACAATATGGTAATGACTATTGTAAAAATCCATTTTACTTTTGATGACTATGAGACAATTGTGTGTTCTTTGGAGTTCAGTATCACAAAGAACATGATGCATTTTACTTGATGGTTTAATAGCAGATTTTGCTTATATTATAAATTGTAACTCCTAAATAATTCTTGTTGTTAGTGATGAGGATTAGGAAAAAATAGATACTTTTGTTCAATTTTATATTGTGAGATATTACTATCACCACATATGTCTTCCATTATATGGTATTTCATTACATGTATCCTACCTTTGATATAATCACATTTACTTCAATGTAATTATAAATAGTACTTTTTAATATTTTTAGTCTCATGTTTCGTGAATATTTGGTTGTCATATATATGCATATATATGTATTAATTCCTAACTCGTAGGATATGTATGCTTTACAGAGTTAGTAGAAACATTTAAAAAGAAAGATTGAGGGGCCAGAGCGATAGCACAGCGGTTAGGGCATTTGCCTTGCATGTGGCCAATTTGGGTTCGATCCCTGGCATCCCATATGGTCCCCGAGCACCACCAGGAGTAGTTCCTGAGAAAAGAGCCAGGAGTAACACCTGAGCATAGCTGGGTGTGACCCAAAAAGCAAAAAAAAAAAAAAAAGAAAGAAAGAAAGAAAGAAAGAAAGAAAGAAAGAAAAGAAAAAGAAGAAAAAAGAGAAGAAGAAGAGAAAAAGAAAGAGAAAGAAAGAAAGAAAGAAAAGAAAAGAAATATTGAAAGAAAAAATTGCATACAAAATAATTCATAGCCATAGTTGAATTTATATACAGTAGGAAGATTAATTGTGTTGTTAGGGTTATACTTTTATTAGCCCATGGAAATTACTGACTGTAAACAGACTGACAAGGGTCCCCTTGCTCATTCAATTGTCCATGTCTTAATTTGATTCCAACTCATGACTGATATAACTTTTTTGAATTGATCAACTTAGAAAAAATATGTTTTAATATCTATAGAATTCTATATATTAATATAATCCATTCCAATTTTACATAAATAAAAATATGTAGTTTCTTCAGGTAAAGTAATGGTTCTCACAACCCTAGGTTTCTAGCTATTTTATATACTCAAGTTTTGCTAGTATTTCTATATATTAATCCAATATCATCCCCACTTGTTTTTTGGGGGCTACACCCAGCACCAGCCAGGGACTAATTCTGATGTAGTGCACAGAGAGCACTCCCAACAGTGCTCCAGGGGACCTTTAATACTGAGAACTGGGTATAAGGCCTGGGCCACCAGCAAACAAAGCATGTGCTCTAGTTTTTCAGATTTCCCTCTGCTCCAATATTATCATGTTGGGCTGGTTTCTGAATTCTTCCAATTTTTTCTAATGTAGCAATATTTTTAAATTGTATTTAGCATTTTTGAGCCACACTCAGTGATTGCAGGAATTACTCCTGGATTTGTGCTCAAGGATAACTTCTTGGCTTGTGGAGCAATATGGGGCCCGGAACCAAACTCAGGTCAGCCACATGCAAGTCAAATGCCCTACCTGCTGTACTATCTCTCCTTCCACTACTGTTTAATTTACAAGAAAATCATGACTTGTAGAAGAATATGGTAAGAGCCAATGACACATACAGTCATGGCTGAGACACTAGTTACGATAATCTTTCTATGTGGGTTTGACCAACTTGTGTTAACCTTTCCTGTATAATGTTGGCTATTTTCAAGCTAGAGTACTAATAAAACATAGATGATCAGGGACTGAAAGAGTTAAATAGGATCTTTATAAATATATGAACACAGAGGCAGGCATACAGTGAATGCGAGATAAAACACAAATTTTGAAAATTTCCAAGGAGGAAGACAGAAAGGCAATGCTTCATCTACCACCTAGTAATATGATATGTATGGTATGGCTTAACTGTGAAATGGTTATTGGTATTAGATATATTCAAACCAGCAATTTCTATATGACTTTGCTTGTATCACCTTCTTTGGTATAAAAACATTGTGACTGCAAATTTTAAAAAATCAAACTAATAAAATATCTATGAGTATTTACTTCCTCTGTGTGCTTTTTAAAGTTTTTTTGATTGTATACTGCCCTTGGAACTGTAAACTGCAGCTATAGGTACATGTCATTATTAAGTGTATATAGATCCGCATTGCCTCACTTCACAAATATTGATCTGATTAGCGATTAGGTTGTTTTAGATGTGCTGTCCATTTTGCCATCGTGCACTCTACACAGCTGCAAACCCAGAGGGATTAGGGAAGAAACGTGGATATTTAGTGCTGCTGTGTATATTGCTCAGGAACAGGAATGCTCTAGGTCCGAGCTAAGCTTATAGTAGCATGTGCTAACAAAGACCAAGGAACAATCTACTCTTATTATTGGTTAGAGAGTAGTTATGATCCAGATTTAATTATTAATTCATCTCTGAATTTCTGTCACGATAGTTAAAACACATCTCCCAATTTTGCTAATTTTTATAACTCATTTAAAAAACTCTCCCAGTTTGTAATGAAAGATAAGATTAATACTATTAGATGTAAAAAGTGAATTTTTCTTCTCATAAAACATGGCTTTAATTTCCTTTTTGATTGTATTGCAACAAATTTTTTCTACAGAGATCCGCCAAATAAATGGAGTCAATCCTCTTTTATTTGGGGAGAACTTGCTGGAAATTATTATAATTTATATAGGCAAAGAAGGAAACTTTCTTGAGTTCTAGCTCGAATGTGGTACTTTTAAAGTCTCCATTCCATCTTTGCTAAATCTCTGGAAGAAAACTTGTTTCTTAATTAAGATGTATGGGCCCCAGTGAGAATACATTAGATAGTGTGCTTGCTTTGCACCCAAGAGACCTAGACTTGATCCCTGGCATCACATATGGTCCCTGAAGCACTACCAGCAGTGATCCCTAAACATAGAGCCAGGGGGAAGCCCAGAGCACTGTGACTATGCCCCTCCTAAAAAAAAAAAAAAACCTCAAAAGGCTAAGCATTTTCAGAAAATATATTTAAGTTATATAAAAGGTATTTTAATGCTCAATTTTCTAGATATTTTATAAAAATAGGATAAACATTTTATTGACATTTTACACTGGTTTTGGCATATTGAATGCATATTGAATGCAAACAAGCTGGCTTCCAAAAAGAATTCATTTTTTTACTGGTTTTGTTTTGTACTGGTATTGGCATATTGAATGGCATATTGAATGCGAGCCAAGCGGCACAAATGCTGGCTGATTTTGACCGAGAATGTGGAAAGATAGGTCTACAGCTAAATCTCAGCAAAACTATGTTCATAAAAAATGAACTAGTTCCAGAGGCCCCATTCACTCTCAATGGAACAAACATCTCTGAATGCAGCAGTTATGTGTACCTAGGTGGAGAAGTCAACATGATGAGTGACCTAAAACCTGAGCTGCACAGGAGAGGAAGAGAGCAGCATGGAATGCCTTCAAAAGCATCAAAGAAATAGCTAAAAAGACAAAGAACCTCCAGCTCCGGGCACATCTCTTCAACTCCACCGTTCTCCCTGCATTAAGCAGGATGAGAATGCTATTCGGGTCTCCCAACGAGGAATCGAAAGAGCTATGCTTGGAATATCACATCTCACTCAAGTGAAAGAAAGAATCCGGAGCTCCGACCTCCGTCGCTGTTACAGAGTCAGGGATGCTGTCTCGTTTGCCAAGGTATCGACAATCAGATGGGCTGAACATGTAATGTGATTTGGAGATGACTGCTGGACTAGAGCCATTACCAACTGGATCCCACGGGATGTCAAAAGATCACGTGGCCGCCCACCTACAAGATGGTCAGACTTCTTCGCCAACATCCTGAATGAACGGTTTGAGGCTCTTTGTATTCCTTAAGCAACCAGATGCCATTTGGGCTACAGTGGCACGTGATAGGGTCAAATGGAAATATTACTGGAGCCCGCCTCAAGCAAATCGACGATTAACAGGATATCAAGCGATCAAGTGATCAAGTGACTAATAGTTCCCATTTTGTCACCCGCAATGTATATAATGAATCAACAATTAGTAATTATGTAGAGAGACAACCTGATTGATGACAGCAAGTTGCAGACCAAGCAGCTATTATCTATAATAGATAATGGTTCTATTATCATCTATGTCATCTATCTATAATAGATATATATTATAATATCTAGTGATATCATTTGCTATCATTAGATATTATATGCATCTAATATCATGTATTTATCACAAACAATGAAAGAGAATGATTAAGAGAGGGAGGGAGGAAGGTAAAGGAATTTTAGTTGTGTTATAAACCAGTTATCAAACTAAATCACATAATAGTATGCACATTGTTTTACTATTTTCCAAAATTAATTGGTAGAAGTACTTTTTCTATATCACTTTGAAACAAAAAATGTTTATAATGAGGCAAAATTAATCAGTTGTAGGAGAAAAGATTATATGTATATAATCCTTAATAGTAGTGATTTAAAACAATATAAATCAGGACTGGAGCAATAGAATAGTGGGAGGGCCCTTGCCTTGAAAACAGTCGATTCATGTTTGATCCTAGATATCTCATATGGTCCTCTGGGCACCCCAAGGAGTAATTCCTGAGTGCAGAGCCAGGGTTAGTCACTGAGGATTTCCAAGATGTGGCCCAAACAAAAAACTAAAGAAATCCGGGTGGGAGAGAAAATTCAGCAGTAGGGGAAATTGCCTTAGGAACTAACCACAGCACGAGAGATGGTCTCCTGAGCACTGCTTGGAGAGAGTGCAGAGCCAGAAATAAACCCTAAACATGCCCAGGTGTGGCCCCAAACCAACACTAAACCAAAACAAAGAAAATGAACAAAATCTAACAAGAATGAGCAATAACATGTAAATTATTATCTATTTTTTTAATTGTTTTTTTTTTTGCTTTTTTGGGTCACACCCCTGCAATGCTCAGGGGTTTCTCCCTGGCTCTGCACTCAACAATTACTCCTGGAGGTGCTCAGAGGCCATAAGGGATGCCGGGGGATCGAACCCGGGCAGGCAAGGCAAACGCCCTACCACTGGGCTATCGCTCCAGCCCCATCTATTTTATTTTTCATTCCTTTTGATATATCAGGTTTTCTATAATACCATACAGAATTTCTCTCTGAACTTTATTCTAATCAATTGGTTAGGCACTGACATGGATTAATACTTACTATGGTTATTTGCTTAATGTATAACTAATATATACTTAGCTAATATTGAGCTAATAGTTAATATTTGTTGAGCTTCAGACGCAGATTCTTTGGATCAAAAGTTTTATTCTGTCCCATATCTCATCATATTACTGGCACATATTTTCTGTAGTCTTTCTCCTTTATGTAAAAAACAAAAAATCAAAAATTTGCTAAAAGTTTCCTTGAATTTCAACATAACTTAATCAGATTATATAAACAGTCCATTCAGTAATTGTTTTTGTGTTCTCTGAGTTTATGCTAAACTTTCATGCGCTGGACAAGTTACATTTCCTATGCAGTTCTAACATTAGAGGAAAGACTCCTCTTTTTCCTTGTTGCATTCAGAGCTCTGCCTTGATACTCTCTCTCTCTCTCTCTCTCTCTCCACACACACACACACACATTACTGTGAGATGCAGTGAGAAGGGTGTTCATGATCGTGTTTCAGGCATACAATCCCCAACACCCATCCGTCTACCAGTGTACCTCGCCCACCAACCAACCCCTTTTCCCTTCTGCCACCCTCCAATGCCCCCAGCCTGTCTCTATAGGAGATATGTTTTCTCTCTCTCTCTCTCTCTCTCTCTTCTCTCTAACCTCTCTACCCACCCTCACCTTCTTTGGGCATTATAGTCTGCAATACAGATACTGAGAGGTTGTCATTTTTGTTCTTTTACCTACTTTCAGCACGCGATTCTTATAGAGTGATCCACTAGTCTGATCTAGACTCAGGTAGGCTCAGAACATTATGTAATCCCCAGTTCAAACCCCTCTTAAGTTCTTGTGCCCCCTGAAGCAAGTGCTGGGTTTGACTCAGTGTCAGGCGGTGGGCCCCATTTTTGTAAAGATGGTTGCAGTCATCAGATGTCCAAAACATCAAAGAGCACCAGAGACTGAGAACGTCTCAGCTCTTCTCTGAAGTTTATTAGCCTCCTGGGTGTCCTCCTTTGTCATCTCCTGGACACTGAAATCTTTGATTTCCATTTGATGTTATCGGATTCACATTCCTCTTCCAGTCATATTATAGTATTTGAAAATTTCACTAGAAAAACTATACACCTTGTACCAGAGAGATAGTACAGGCAGCAGAGCATTCTCCTTTCATGCAGCTCACCCAGATTTGATCTCTGACAACCCATATGTCACTCCTGAGCATATCCAGGAGTGATTTCTGAGTGAAGAACCAGGAATAATCCCTGAGTGTAGGTAAGAAAATAAAAAAAAAAAAACTTCTGGCCTACTCAACTTTAATTATTCCCATAACCCATGATTATAAATCTATGATTGTACTTTCATGTAGTCTTTGTGGCTAAAAAAAAAAGCATAAAAGAATATCATTTTGGTTTTTATCTGGGGGTTAGAGGATATGTTTGCACAATGAATAGAGAAAGTTAGATATACATGTTGTGCAAATCTAAGATGAAAGACAAAAATAAATGGAAAGGTTTTAACCAAAGGCAACAACATTTAAAACACCTGTTAGGAGAATTTTATATTTTCTCTTAAGTAGCTGCCTGCAATTTCTTATGCTTAAAATAATTAAAATCATGATGTTAGATCCAGTTCCATTTATTTGTCCATAATGTTTTCAAAGTATCAAATCAAAATTTCTTCATAATGATGAAAACAAGATGAATCTTTACTGGATGTGAATGAAAGAATAGCAAAGTAACCAATTTAGTTTTGGATGATTAGAAAGATTGCCTTATTTCATCACAGTCTTCATTTACTTTTCCTTTGATGCAAAGTACTGCTGAAAATGAAAAACTTAAGTTTTGTAATAGAAATGAAGTTCATAAATGACATTTACAGTTCTTGATGCTTCAGAATTTTTTAAAGCTTTCCAAGTTTTTCTTTCATGTTGTTATTATATTACTTAGAAGAACCCAAAAGTCTTTACCATAGCTGTTAGGGGTTAATTTCATGTGATTTCTGCCTACAACTCCTGAGCTCAACTAAGGTCCACCCCCTCCTTGCCCAAAAAGCTTCTGCCACATTCCATGGTTTGGTTTTATTTTTTGTTATTGTTCTTTAATCTATATTCATTCCTCAATTATGAGATTATTTCTTCCAACTTAGGGCATTTGAACATATTGCACGTATCTGCAACTGTTATCGCAACAAGTTCTTGCAAACCAATTCACTCTTTTATATATTTCATTTATTTCAAAATTATAACTTACTTAGGGATTGTTTTCTCTGATCCTTCAAGTCATAGAAATAGAAACAACTTAGTGGCTTCCTAGATTTATTTTTGTCAAGGCATAATGTGTTTCCTTGACCTGTGAATGTCAGCAATACACTGTATAAAATACACTGTTATTTTATGAAACTTAGAAACAAGAATGTGTTACATTTGCCATATATCATACTATTTTATTTATGTTTTGGAAGATAAGCCTTAGGGTTATTTATTTTTCATAAATGAGCTTTTTGGGTAATGTTATATATCCAAAAGAAATGTGCACGTGCTTAATGAAACTTGTAGAAGGATTCTATGGGACTGTGCAATTTATCTCATCTCATAAAGGTTGGAGCCACTCATTGAACAAAGAGACATTCATCCACCAAATTTGAGACCTATTATCATAATTGAGTATAGATGATTTGAAAGACCTGGCATAGAGTCATTGCTAATTTGTTCTCTTATTTAGATCCCCAGTTGGGAAAACATATCATATATATATATGCATTATACATATATATAACATATAAAATATATTTGTGTTAAATATGTACATATATGACAAATTACAACTGTCTAAATTATTTTGATTTATATATTTTAATCATTATTAATGCTTTATCACATTCTGTTGAGATTGATAAATATATCTGATATGTGTAACATACTATTTTAATATAAATGTAATATGGATTATTTCTCTGAACAAAATTAATAACATAACTATCATAAAAAATTACTAACTTTTGACATATACAAAGAGCACTTAAGATTCTTCTGGTAAATATCAAATGAAGAGCACGTTACAATTAAGGATAGGTAACATAATTTTAAAATTAATGAAGATTCCACATTGCTTTATAAAATGTGAAAGTGATTTTTACTTTATTTGTTATGTTGTTGGTTTTTTGTATATCTGTAAGACATAAGTGAAATCACATCCTTCCTTATCTTTGAGTGTTTTCATTGCTTTCAAGAGAAAAATCTTGAAATATGAAAAATCATGGAATCATGGACTCCTGTGGGTGTCATGCACTTTACTGTCAAAGAAATAATATATGAACATTTACTCTTTATAAAAACTTACTACGTAGTGGAGGGCAATAGCAGAAGAATTCAAATTCATTGCTAATCATAATCTTTATTTTGTTATAAATAATTTTTCAATACATATAAAACAGAGCAGATTTACATCTGGACTTGGTTAAGATAATAATATTGGTCTGGCTCTGTTATTAACAGTATTCCACACATAGAAAACTGAACTGAACCATTGTCTAACTTTACTTATTGTAGAATTAATGCCAACCACATTCAGTGCCCTTCAAACAGTGGCAAATAGACCTCCGTAAAAAGTACAAGCGTGATATACTCTATAGCTATACACACAAAGATTATACACTTATATTTAAAATATACGTACATAATACAGTAGCAAGTCATTACTTTTGTTACAAAACATGAATTTGAAACAATATAAACTTTAATGATAAAGATTTTTTTCTCAAACATTTCTCTCTTTATTAAATTTTTTAATTATGCACTGTGTGATATACAGTTACAAAGATGTTCATAATTGTGTCTCAGTTATACAGAGTTCCAGCACCCATCTCTCCACCAGTGCCCCATTCCTACCAACAATGTCCCCATATTCCCTCCCACCCCATCAGTCTACCTCTAGTGCAGGCACTATCCTCTCTCTTTCTCTCTGTCTCTTTGTCTCTCTGTCTCCCTTTGTCTCTGTCTCTCTCTCTTCTCTTCTCTTACACATTGTGGCTTGCCCTACAGACATTTAGGGTTTATCATGTAAGTCTCTTGTAGATTCAATGCTGAATTCTAGTTTGTCTTTACCATGCCCCACAATTAGTAGAACACTCAAACTTTTATCTTAATGTGCCTGAAAAGTACCCATAGTCAATAATGACAAGGTCTCCCCCTGGTGCCCATTTCCTTTATTTTATTTTTTTAATTATTTTATTACACCATCTTTAGACATACAATTACAAATTGCTCTTGTTTGAGTTTTGGTTCTACAGTGTTCCAACACCCATCCCTCCACCCTTGCCCATCTTCCATCATGTCCCCATGCCCCCCTCTCTCCTCCCCCAGCCCACCTCCATGGCAAGTTCTGTATCTCCTTTCACTCTCTGTCTCTCTCTCTCTCTCTCCTTGATTCCCTTTCTTATACATTGTGGACAGTAGTATATTCTAGGACATGATTGGTTCCATTAGTTTGATGACCACTTGTAGCCGCACAACTTGGGGAGCTCATAGTCATCTGGAGCTAGGGAAGAACTGGATGTCAGCCTCCCCGTTGTGTCTGAGTCTCTGCTTGATATGGCTGGTCGACCTGGGGCAGTTCTTGGGTGGCAACCGAGCCTCCTGGATGAGGCAAAGAGGGGGGGGGGGTGGTACAAGCTCCATCTCATGAATGCCCAGTGACTTCTGCCTCTGAGAGTCGCCTACCTGGGCTTGAAATCAGCTACTCTGTTAAACTGCTCTTGAGATCAGCGTCTCTCTTGGGCAGGCTCTGATGTGCTGTGGCATCTGGACAAGAAAATGGCAGCTATTGGGGCTGGAGCGATAGCACAGTGTGTAAGGTATTTGCCTTGCACACGGCTGACCTGGGTTCGATTCCTGCCATTCCCTATGGTCCCGCAAGCACTGTCAGGAGTGATTCCTGAGCAAAGAGCCAGGAGTAACCCCTGAGCATTGCTAGATGTGACCCAAAAAGCAAAAAAAAAAAAAAGAAAGAAAAAGAAAAGAAAAAGAAAACAGCTGCTATTGTGATGGGCGAGTCTCATCCAGTTGCTTCCCAGGCCCCACCGAGGTGATGGGGCCCACTCCTAAAATCCATCTTTCTTCCCAGGACCCTCATGGTCAGTTGAGCAGGAGAAAGCCAGATACCAGCTCTCCCCATTATGTCTCAGTCTCTGCATGTTGGTGGCCATTACCTTTAACTACAAACACATGGCCTGGAAAACTGGGAGGACCTCAAAAATACTCAGTCAATATTAGCAGACAAATTTGACACACATCTTTTTAAATCTGAAAACCAGATGTATTTAGACTAGTGCCCAAAGACATCATGTATTACTATTCAGCATAGCACAACCATCCCACCATAAAAAGGGTAAAATGCTTAACGACTAAACATAAAAACAAAATATAATTTAAAATTACTTTTATTTTTACTAATTGTTTTTAAATAAAAAGTTTATGACTTATGTTTGTAATAGTTTTAATTTACTATTAAAGATTAGTTAAATTTACTATTAAAGTAATAGTTTAAAAGATTAGTTTGGAAGAGATTAGTTTAGAAGAGGAAAAATGCTTACATTTTAGGGCATCAGCTTACATCCTTTCACCATGGAAGTGTCTATCCCTCTGGACTCTGAGATGTTTCTTTCCTCCACCCCTTATGTAAATGCAATTTCACTGCCAGAGTCTAAGAGTTTGGTTTCTCTGGCCACTGTCTGTTAGCTTGGGAGGAAGGTAAAACATTTTCTAAAGTCATTCTAGTTTTATAAATTGTAATTTAGAATATATTGATATATGTCAAAAATATACTTCATAGTGTATTTTTGAGATATATCAATATATCTTTAGCCTGGCAAGCTACCCATGTTTTATTTACTTGTTATGCCAAAAACTAGTAACAATTATGGACCTCAGTTCAATGACCTGAAGAATGGTTTCAGGCTCTTCCTGTCCCTGGAGCAAGAAGATGCCCTTGGGTTGCACTTGCTTGTGACAGGACTAATGGAGATGTTACTAGTGCCCACTGAGTAAATCGATGAACAAAGGGAAGACAGTGATACAGAAAAGTTGGAGCTAATTTTACATAAGGAAAAGCATGTTGTAGGTTATAATAGCCAGTAAAGCATATTATGTAAACATTTTATAGGGATGACTGTGGCTAAAAAAGCAAAAAACTAGCTTATCTTCCTGGCTCTGCTCAGTGTTTTTTGTTTAATTGTTTAGATATGATTGAAATTGTGGTATTTTTTCACCACACTGAAGACTGTTTACTTGGACTAGTTCATGATGGATGCAATTTCAGAAAAGTCTTGAGTTTGCGCTTATTATATATTTTATGTTTTCTTTTAAATTGCTATTTTTAAATCTATTTCAGGTGGCAGAAACAATAATTTTTTGATGTAAGAGAGAAAGACAGAGACCATTGAGTAAGATTATAGGGAAAGAAACTCAAAGTTTTACATATACATGTCTAAGTATATATTCAAGCACTTACATGTAAATGTTCTCCTAAATGCATGCATTTAGGTATGTACAGAATCAAAGTCATCAGTGAAAATTTTAGAGTTGAAAATTCAGATAAATGAAAAAGCAATGAGCTCAGGCATTCACTTTTATAAATGTGTTTAATGTGTACATATTTAATACAAAAAAACACAGTGAATCTGGAGTTAATTTCACATGCATAAAATCATCACCAACTACCTTAATGGTGGTCTATCAATTTTTAAAGACTACTTTTATTAGTTGTTGTAATGTTTGTATTATAATGAGACACATTACCCTCTTAGCAAATTTTCAATACAAAGTACTGTTTTATCTTTACAGTAATTCTAGAATTTACTAATCTTGAAAAACGGAAAGCTTATAATGGAAAGCTCACCCCTATATCCTTTAACCATTCATTTTCACAGAACCTGCCTCCCTTCCTCTTGAAAAACCACCATTCTATGATTTTCATACAAAGCACTGTGTGCCCAATTATATTAAACATACAAATGAATTTTCTTATTACTTCTATCTCTATCTCTTCTCTATTTCATTCAACAGTGCTCTCCAGTTTTATCTATGTTGTTAAAAAATAGGACATTCTGTATTCCTGGGTTAGAAAATTAGTATTGATAAAATATCCCTAAAACTTAAATTTTCAGCTTAAAAAATTCTCATTATTAGCAGAAATAAAAACATTTCTAACAAGAATAGGTAAACACAAAAGACATCAAAATTCAAATTCAAAGAAATTTTGAAGAAGAACAAAGACTTCACACTTTCAAATTTTATAATAGTATAGTGAATGTCCGGTCCCTCGCCTAGCGTGGCTTAGGCCTGGTCTGGAAGCAAAGATCACATGATCCTGTATTTGAGGTTGGGTGTCAGGATACTAAATTCTATTCCATATGTCCAAAGAACTGTTTTTACCCCAATTCCATGTTGTATTTTTTAATGATACGCTCATTGCACAAAATTCATATTGCAGAAAGTTTTTATTAAAGAAAAATGTCATCTCAGTTACTATATAGTTTATTTATTTATTTATTTTTATTTTTATGTATTTTTATGTTTTATGTGTTATAATTCTCTCTTGATATATATTTTAAATAATATGTTTGAGGCTCTTCATATTCCTGGAGCAAGCAGTTGCCATTGGACTACACTGACCCATTATAGGGTCAAATGGAAGCGCTACTGGAACCTGCTCAAGCAAATCGATAATTAACGGATGTCAAGTGATCAAGTGATGTAAAATAGCAAATGTTTTATATACTGCCCCTCAAGGTGTTGCAGATGTGGCTGCGGCACCTGGCTGCGTCAGCAGGTGGCAGTCAGGAGACAGACTTATCTACACCCAGGGCTCTGCTCCATGAGCCCTGGATAGTTGATGGTCTGACATAAAAAAAGACTGGGCCTCCTGGGATGAACCCAGAACCATGGCAGAGCCTGGAAAGCTACCTGTGTTGTATTCCATATGCCAAAAACAGTAATAGACCTCAATCCCAGGGAATGGAGACCTTACTGGTGCCCGCTCGAACAGATCAATGAACAATGGGAAGACAAGTGATACAAGTGATGCTTTTTTTCGGGGGTGGGGGTCACACCTGAAAATGCTCAGGGGTTTCTCCTGATTCTGCTTTCAGAAATTACTCCAGAGGTGCTCGGTCGACCATATGGTATGCTGAGGATCAAGTCCAGGTTGGCTACATGTAAGGCAAATGTCCTCAATGCTGGACTATCCCTCTAGCCTCTTGTTAGATCTTTTAATTTAAATCTCGATATTATTTGTGCTTCCTTAAAAAAACTGTATAAAATTAAGCATTGTCATTTCAGCTTAAAGTCTCGACAATTTTATGATGTCCGTAGATCAATCAAGGTAAGAATACTTTTATACAAAA
Organism: Cryptotis parvus; assembly: GCA_021461705.1. Taxonomy (NCBI): domain Eukaryota; kingdom Metazoa; phylum Chordata; class Mammalia; order Eulipotyphla; family Soricidae; genus Cryptotis; species Cryptotis parvus. Next base: position 30,193 of record JAJIBD010008006.1, read on the forward strand.
TTTTTATTTTTCTGCATACTAAAATACTTAAGTCTGTATCTCTCTGATTATTTAGATATCTTTCTATCACTCTGTCTTGCATTTATGTAATTATAAAATATTTAAGTTTTAAAGTATTTTTAAAACTAAATTTTTCTAGTAACAGAAGCCCATTTATGTTTTAAATTTGTGATATGCATTGATTTCAAACCATGCATAGTACAATGTCAAAAATCTGGGGGACTAATTTTTTATATAAGTGTAATTTGTCAAAATTATGTTCCTGCTCTGACTCAGTTCAGTCTAGACAAAAAATAATGTGAGTTTTATAATTCATGTGCCATTTTTGCAATTTTTTCAAAGGTGCTTTGGAATATTAAGTTCTTAATAAGTAAAATATTCTATAGTATATGATGAAAAATTATACATGAATAGTTGATGTTACAGAAAAAGAGATATATTGGAGCTAGATTATACCACATGCTGAGTAAAATCCCTTTGCATTCACTACCTAGAGTTGCAGATAATTTACTAAGATACATTAATTTATTCCATGATAGTCCTGTCATTTATTATACTAAAAATCGTATGTTCATATGAAAATGTTCTTTTTAATCAAACAAATGGTTAAGCTTCAGAGATGAGTTTCTCTAAGGGACCAAAATGCAACTACGCAAGCATCTGAGATTTTAGGTAGATTTGGACTCTAGCACTATGTTTCATTGGTTTTCATCTAACACAGAAATTTAGAAGCTAAAGAAGTGCCAATGCTCCAAAATATATTCAGTGACTTTTATTGCCATGTGCCTTATGTTTATGAGATGATTGCCATGTAAGATAAAATTCTCAGACGGAGTTAGAAACAGTGGAGTGGTTCGGGCTATCAAACAATCTACTAGAAAGGAACAAAAAACAATGATTTTGTTTACGTTTAAAAAAAATCCCAAATTTAGGATCAAAGAAACCCCATTCAAAGCTATAATAAATTCAGCTCTGGCCTGATCAAGTGGTAACATGAGGTCATATTGTACTGGGTCAGTGGCAGCAAGCTGATTTTATAATCATCTCTGAGTAAAAGGCAACATGAATGTGTTTATCCACACGGATTCTGATTTAGAGTTACCAGATGTTGTTGGCACCTTTTACCATGAGATTTGGTTCATTTAGTCAAAACGATTAGTAGGAAAACACATGCTAGAGTGCATCTCCGATACTGTAAGCAAAGCTGAGGCAATGATGGAGCAAAAATAGCTTATCCCCAGCAAGTCAGCGGGAAGCTTTATTCCGTCACCTCTCTTCATTAATCTGTACACATGACTGCTTGGAGAGACAGTGAGTTGATTAGGTTTGCAGCACCATCAGCACGCAGACACTCATCACTACTCATTTTCATATGACCCAGATGGTGTAGCTGCCTGACTGCAATTTTCCTTTCTATGTGTTTTTAATAGGCTCCTTTTTTAGATATTGACTTTGCACCCTCTTATGGATATTTAAAAGCTTAGCTGAACTAACTTCTCTCTTATAACAACTGGAAATTGCCACATATCTTTTAAAACCCTTGTCTAGAATAATAAAAAATGATTGCTTATTAATTATCTTTGTGCCTAAAGGAACTTCGTGGGTCAAAATTCTTAGTTAACTGATGCCTGAAGTGTCCTATGAAGTGCAGTTGACATATGTTCCAAGTATATAGTTGAAGAATTAGAAGCAAGTCATTTTCTGGAAGAGTCAAGAAAAGAAATTGAATCTTCCAAAGGATCTTGTAATTAATCTGATATAATTAACTAGTGTTATATGTGTGAACACAGAAGTGAGGAGCATCGGAATGATTTTAATGAGGTTGTACAGGGAGGGAGCGCCCTAGATTCTGTTTTAGTTTCTTGCTCATATTACTGTTGTGTAATTTAGGTATCAATTGCAATAACCTTTACCTTAAAACATATTGCTTTAAGTGACTTGTCACTTGTCACTTGTTCATTGATTTGCTCGATCAGGTGCCAGTAACGTCCCCAATCATTGGGAATGAGATCCATTACTGTTACTGTTTTTGGCATGTCAAATACACCACAGGTAGCTTGCCGTGGCTCTGCTGTGGCTCTGGGTTCATCTCAGTCTTTTCATATGTCAGTTCCATCAATCATCCAGGGCCCACAGGGCAGAGACCTGGGGGTGTAGAAAAGCCTGCCTCCCTGTCTGCCGCCTGCCAATGCAGATGGGCACCACAGCCACACCTGCAACACCAAAATGAACATAGTGATTTATTGACATCAGTTTGAATAATAAATAGAGAAAAGAAGATAAATATTTCCATGGTTATTTATTGTCCAACCAGGGAATATCAATATTCTTCATAGTGTAAACCTGTTTAACCATGTCTCTGAACCAAGAATACTTCTAGTAGAGTCAATAATGGATGCAAGGAAATCAGTTACTAGTCACTTTAAGTAACTCACTCATTGAGATAATAGTGACTAGAATTAGCAGGTTATGATACTTCAAGATTATACAATTTTTGATTCTCTTTAGGCTTTACAAGATGACAAAATGTGGATCTTGTCAACATTTACTAATATGACAATTGCCAACATAATTTATTACCATATAAAATTGTTTAGGAATAGATTAGATATTAATATTAGTAGATATAGCAATTTATGCATATTTACTTTATGTGATGATAAGTCAAACTTAAGAAGTTAATTTGCAGTTTTAGGTAATCAATATACATGAAGATTTTATTTAGGATTTGTTAAGTTCTCTGGTAAATTATCAACTAATTTACTGATAATCTTATAATTTAGTCTATAGGATATCACATTGTAATTAAACTCTTTTCATTTAATTTGTCCCATCCAGATCCACAATCAGTTATTTTATGACATACTGTGTATAAGAACGGCTGATCATGAGGTGTCCGGGAGGAAAGCCGAAGTTCTAGCCACGGTGCACCATCCCAATAGAGCCTTGCAAGAAGCCAGAGGAACCCCTGCACCATGAGGGACGCCATTTTCAAAATCTGGACTCCACATCTCGTCAGAGTTCCACCCAGAGAATAGCAAACTCTCCCTGAACTGAAAGCCTAATACTGAGAGTATCCCCCATACGGCAGAGCCTGGCAAGCTATCCTTGTCATATTTGATATGCCAACAACTAGTTATAATTATAGACCTCATTTCCATGACCTGAGTAAATGTTTTGAGGCTCTCAAACCATTTGAGGCTCTCAAACCATTTGCTTGTTCCTGAGCAAGCAAATGACCTTAGTCTACACTAGCATGCAACAGGATTATGGAGATGTTACTGGTGCCCACTAAAGCAAATTGATGAACAATGGGAAGACAAGTGATACAAGTGATGTATCAGAAAATGATTAATTTTACGTGATATTTATTTACATGTAAAAATGGATACGAATTTGAATTTGTTTATGTTATATGGCAATGTGGATTTAGTTAGAGTTCCTTAGCCAGTTTCTAAGTTGTTTTTAATGTAGCCAAATTTATTCTAAGTTTACATATAAGAACTTCCTCAATCCAACAAGCAATATAGGAGCAGGTGTTCAAGAATTTTCCTTAATTTTGTTCAATTATTATATTCTGAGAAGCCAGAAAGATAAAATACAATATATACGGTGCTTGCTAACACATAGCTCACCAGACGTTTGATCTCCAGTACCACATATGGTCTCCCAAGCACTCTCAGAAATTAACCCTGAGCTCAGAATCAGTAGTAAGCTCTGAGCACTGCAGATATGGCCCCAGAACAAAAAGAGTTCCAAGGACTAGTCAAGTAATATTAAGTTCTATCAATAAGCTGTAACCAATGCTTAGAATAAAAACCTAATAATTTTTTACCCACCACCTCGGCAGAGCCTCACAACAAGCCAGACCACCGCTCCTCACTCCACGGGCGCCACCATTTTCCACTTCTGGACTTCCCTCTCGTCAGAACTCCACCCAGCAGACCAGCCCATCACAGCCCGGATCACCGACACCCACCCTGCCGCAGCTTTTTCCTCAATCCGGCCCAGGTATGCTGGTCCAGAGACTCTTACACATGGGGCAGAGCTGTTCCTTGCTCTCCCTGTGCAAAGCCGTTCATGAGGCAGTCGGGAGGCATGGCGGGTTCTAGCCCTGGCCCACCACCTCGGCAGAGCCTCACAACAAGCCAGACCACACCCCTCACTCCACGGGCACCGCCATTTTCCACTTCTGGACTTCCCTCTCGTCAGAACTCCACCCAGCAGACCAGCCCATCACAGCCCGGATCACCGACACCCACCCTGCCGCAGCTTTTTTCCTCAATCCGCCCAGGTATGCTGGTCCAGAGACTCTCACACATGGGGCAGAGCTGTTCCTTGCTCTCCCTGTGCAAAGCCATTCATGAGGCAGTCGGGAGGCATGGCGGGTTCTAGCCCTGGCCCACCACCTCGGCAGAGCCTCACAACAAGCCAGACCACCGCTCCTCACTCCACGGGCGCCGCCATTTTCCACTTCTTGACTTCCCTCTCGTCAGAACTCCACCCAGCAGACCAGCCCATCACAGCCCGGCTTGCGCGGCCGCTTGCGGTTCATCAATAAATGCTTTATTTGGAGGTGTTTAAAAGAGTTTGCCTCCCGCTCGACAAGCCTGGCAACTTCTCGTGTTGTATATGATATGCCAAATTCCAGTAACAATTATATTAGGTCATTCCCATGACCTAATATAATGGTTTGAGGCTCTTTATGTTCCTGTAGCAAGCCGATGTCCCTGGCTCTACTGGCATGAGACAGGACATATAGAGATATTACTGGTGCCCACTCTAGCAAATAGATGATCAACGGGAAGATCGTGATCGAATTTTTTTACCCTCCAGCATATGAGCTATTTCATTTTATGGTACTACTTCAAATAAAAACTCAAATGCCTGCAAGCCACATTGTCCTAAAAAAGAAAAATAGAAAACCAGAAAGTGGGCAAAAAAAAAAAAAAAAAACTGGGGACATTGCTGTAATGCTATACAGGGTCATGAGTGAAGGTATTGGTGTTGGAAGACTGCCTGCCTAAAACTCAGTCATGAATAGCTCTGTAATCTGGTAATTCATGGTGGTTCAATCAATTAAAAATAAAACAAATCACTTCTTTTTTGGGAGCTTTTGTTCATTTCTTCTCCCCATTTTTGATGGGGTTGGCTGTTTTTATCTTGTGAAGTGCTACCAGTGCCTCATATATCCTGGATATTAACCCCTTGTCAGATGGGTATTGGGTGAATATCTTTTCCACTCTGTGGATTGTCTTTGTATCTTGGTCACCATTTCTTTTGAGGTGCAGAAGCTTTTCAATTTTATATAATCCCATTTGTTTATCTTTGCTTCCATTTCCTTGGTCAGTGGTGTGTCATCTTTAAAGATACTTTTAGTTTCAATGTCGTAAGCATTTTTTCCTATGTTTTCTTATGATGTACCTTATAGATTCATGTCTGATGTTGAGATCTATAACCCATTTTTATCTGACTTTTTGTGCAAGGTGTTAGAAAGAGGTCTAAGTTCATTTTTTTACACTTAGCTGCCCAGTTTTCCCAGCACCATTTGTTGAAGAGGTTTTCTTTGCTCCACTTAATACGTTTTGCTCTTTTATCAAAGATTAAGTGTTTGTATATTTGAGAGTGTGTTTCAGGATATTCAGTTCTATTCCATATGTCTATGGGTCTGTCTCTATACCAATACCATGCAGTCTTAATTACAATGCTCTGTGGTAGAGTTTGAGGTTGGGGAAAGTGATACCTCCCATCTTCTTTATCCCAAGGATTGCTTTAGCTATTTGTGGGGGTTTATTATTCCATACAAATTTCAGGAGTGTTTGTTCAATTTCTTTGAAGAACATCATGGGTATCTTTATAGGGACCATATTGAATCTATATGAAGTTCTAGGTCAAAAGGCATATGAAAAAGTGCTCTTCATCAACAATCATCAGGGAGATGCAAATCAAAAAATCAATGAGGTACCATCTCACACCACAGAGACTGGCACACTCCAAAACAGCGAGAATAACCAGTGCTGTCGTGGATGTGGGAAAAAAGGAACTCTTATCCACTGTTGGTGGGAGTGCCGATTGGTCCAGCCCTTTCGGAAAACAATATGGGCATTCATCCAAAAACTAGATATTGAGCTCCCATTTTATCCAGCAATAGCACTCCTGGGAATATACCCTAGAGATGGAAAAACACATAGCAGAAACACTATCTGTATTTCTTTATTCATCTCTGCACTATTCACAATAGCTAGAATATGGAAACAACCTAAGTGCCCGAGAACAGAGGACTGGCTAATAAAACTGTGGTAGATCTACACGATGGAATACTATGCAGCTGTCAGAAAAGACGAAATTGTGAAATTTACCTGCAAATGGATGGACATGGAGACTATCATGCTGAGTGAAATTAGTAAGAAGGAAAAGGACAGGTATAGAATGACTACATTCATCAATAGGATATAAATAGATACTAGTGTTTTACTAAGTGTGGGAAAAGGTAATGGCAGACTAAAACTCACCATTGAATATATACAAAGAGACTTAAGTAATAAACTCTATATATCTGCAGGACTAGCCACAATGTGTAAAAGCAGAGGGAGAGAGATTCAGAGACAGAGAGAGAGACAAAGAGTGAAAGAGAGGAAACAGGGGCACCTCTATTGAGGCAGCCTGGGGGCTGGGCGGGAGGTGGTGTGGGTATACTGGTGTTGGTGACGGGGCACTGGTGGAGGGATGAGTTCTGGAAAACTGTATTATCAAGAACCAATTATGAACACCTTTGTAACTGTATGTTTCACTGTGGTATAATAAAAATTAAAAAAAAATTAAAACAAATCAGAGAAAGAGGACAAAAAGCAGCCAAACTTAAACCTTTGTCAAGCCTATGCCTTCACTCAAAAATAGTATATAGCTTAAAGAAAATTTGAAACAAAACTGTCCTTACCTTCCTTTCTTTAATAGCCAAGCTCCTGTATGTGGATCTGTTACAAGAAACTGCTCCATTACTGCTTTTTATATCCTTTTCCAATTTTTCCTTTGTCCTGAATGCTTACAATTAGTACAGGTTCATGCTATATTTTCTGTGCAGGAAATAAAGATCTTGTATTGATTTCTCTTCCTAACTACTTATTATCTTTGCTTCTATATGAATAAATCTTATACTAACGGTGTCTTTAGCTTCTTCTACATGAACGATTCTTATACTAAATATGTATTTGCAACTCCCCTCTGCAACTCATCTTCTATGGAATACTTTTAGAGTTTAAATAGCCCATCATTACTTTTGAAGCTTTCTTAAAAACCTCACTAATCACTTCATTTGATAATGTGAGTAATATATAATACCTATTCGATCATTCTGATTGTAATGCATTTTTCTCATAGATTCACAGTTATCATTCACAGTTTTTGTACCTTAACTCTCCTTTCATTCTCTAATTTCTCAACTTTGAAAAGACTAAAGTGTCTTTCTTAATAAGTTGTCTTTTGGAAGCTTCTAAAGCTGATCTGGACAATAAAACTTATGATTCCAGGTAAGAAATTTCAGCTCCATTCAGGCCTCTAGAGGTGGGATGTTGGAAGAATAGCTGGAGAATGAGTTCAATTACAAAATGTCAATGAATTAATCAATCATGCCTTAGTAAAAATCCAAAGTGAAGGGTTCTGGAAAACTTCCAAGTTGGTCACTTTTGACAATTTTGGGAATAAGGCACGTGAAAGAGGGCGGGAGAATTATTCTTTGCCCCCATAAACATCCAACAGACTATGAATATCTTTTATAACACATTTAGATTTAGTGAATAAATGTGTGTGTTCTGTGAACTGCTGTATCAAATTAATTAAACCCAAAAGTGACTCTGGGAATCACTGATCTACAAATATCTGATCAGAAGCATAATAAAAATTTGTGTTTGCACCTTCAACCTGCACCTGAAAGATAAAGAGGAGACCTTGAAAATTAAGATATAATGCAGGTTATTTAGAATCATGGTGTCTTAATTTATTTTTTTCTTCTGTGGTTATTATGAAACTTAGCAGAACTTTAAGTTTAGAAGATCTCATTTCCTGGAGAGCACAAGTCTGTAGTATTTAGATAAGATACAATAGCCTTAAAAATATAAGAAGAGAGTGAAGTATTCACACACAACCGATGTTACATTAATAAATGAATAGCAGTTTCTTAAAATTATTAATGAGATATTTCTCATAAAATATTGCATTCGAAATCAAAATAACAATGATGATAGTCAAAGTTTAAGTCTTTGTCAAGCTGTTACTCAAAAGATTGTAAGGTATTATCAGGAAGCTTAGATATTATCAATTGAGTCTCAGTAGCAAAGCAACAGCAGAAAATGTATTTTTTGCAAACTTTGGAAGTCAGAAATACTGAAGTCCCTACTTGTCTGTGGTCTGGACAATTGTCTGAGGGAGGTGGTCTTAGTGAAGATAATTAACAATTATGCCTTGTAAATATACAGAGGTAATACTCTTTTTTCTCTCTTTGCTTTGGAGACGCCCAAGATCTCTCTTAAGCATGTTACTCTCTCACTTTCTCTCCCTCCTTCCCTTCTTTTGAACCTCCAAATAAAATATATATTTACTTTAAAATTAAAACTGAAGTTACCATGTACTCCTAAGGAGAGAGTCCTTAGCCTATCACTGTATCACTGTCTTCCAGTATATCATCGATTTGCTCGAGCAGGCACCAGTAACATTTCAATATGTCTTGTCACCTATGTCAATATGTCCTGTCACCTATGTCAATATGTCCTGTCACCTATGTCAATATGTCCTTAGCCTATATAATTTGCATTTTTCCCTGGTTACACAGTTTAGGAATTGATTTGTTTTGTTGACAGTGGAGCAGGCATACCAAGCAAACCCCCTACTAGCCCTCCTTCTCCAGCCCTAATCATTTAGATTCTTAACTTGAAAGTTGTCCTTAAATAACTTTTATGAAACTTTGAAATAGGGCCGTAGTGATAGCCCAGCTGTAGGGCGTTTGCCTTGCACGCGGCCGGCCCGTGCCAACCTGGGTTCGATCCTCGGCATCCCTTATGGTCCCCTGAGCACCGCCAGGAGTGATTCCTGAGTGCAGAGCCAGGAGTGACCCCTGAGCGTCGTCGGGTGTCGGGTGTGACCCAAAAAGCAAAAAAAAAAAAAAAAAAAGAAACTTTGAAATAAAAGTAGGGTTATTGCTAATAAGACCTAGAACATTGTAAACAGATAGATAATAAAGTAAGTAGGGTACCTGCCCTGCAAACAGTTGACTCAGATTCTTTCTCTGGCACCCCATGGTCCACCAAGTCTGCCACGAGTGATCTCTGAACTCAGAGCGAGGAAAGAAGAACTATGGAATATTTAGAGCATCCATGGCTAACAATATAGACTTGAGGAATGTGAAAATCAAGTAGAGGACAGGGATTTTATTTAAGTTAAGGATGAAGCCCTTAGGGATCCATGGGCTTATTCTTGATTTGAGCATTAAAGCTAAAGAGCTGGGAAGTTATAGCCTAGAATAAAATACTTAAAAGAGGGAAAGGAGGCACAGTTATGTCTTAACTGATCAGTTCATCAAAACCAGCCAGAATCTATTTAAAAAGTGTCAGTAGAGTCAATGGCTGACCACTGAAGTGAAGTGGAAGAGTATTTCCATATGAATGGATGAGTTGGCATCATTATTGATTAAAACACTTGCAAAAAGTAAAAATAAAAGGAAAAATAAACAACTCAGAGTTTGTGAAGCAGATGGCTTACTAGATACTTTAAGCTTGAATGATAAGAAATGGCTTGGGGACAAGTAAACACTGCTGATATCAATGAACTTTATACTCTATTAAAATCAACTTTTGTGATAATTGAAGTATTAGCAGAGGGAATTTTTAAAAAAAATCTTTGTGAGGTTTTATATAGTTTGATTTACATGACCACGTGTACTAGGTTACTGCCCTGAAAAAAGATATAAGTTCAATGGGGAGCATAGATGCTGGAAATGTGCAGTGGTGGAGGGATGGGTGTTGGAGAACTGTGTGACTGAATCCCAATCAGGAACACCTTTTGAATGGTCTATCTCCTGATGATTCAATAACAAAATTGAAATATAAAAATAAAATGGGAATTTCTTTCAAGATTTATTTCAGATCCTGAATTTCTATTATAAATTTTCATTTACTCCATATCGCAAACATTACTTCATGACTTCTGTCTTGATAATATGCTTAAAGGTGTAAAAGTCTCCCCATTGTGCTTTTCATTTGTATATCACTGATGCATTGTGGTGATGAGCATCATTTCATGTAATCATGGGCACTTAGGATATATTTATTTGAAAAAGTGCTTGTTTAGGTCACTTGTCCGCTGTTTATCCAGATTGATTATATTTTCCTTAGAAGTTGTATGTATCATTTGTCTATTTTGAATTTAATCACTTATTCAACATGTAGTTGACACATGTTTTATCCCATTCTATCAATTGTTTTTTATATGTTTGCATATCACTCAGTTGCTTTACCTATCTCTACCTGTATGTGTATATTTACTTTTTCCAAAGTTAAAAAATGATGAACATCCTGTTAGGAATTTGAGTCCGGTTTTTAAAAAAAATAATAATAATAACAGTTAATTCTATATAATTCTCTATTCTATGTTCTTCTAAGGAAAGAGAGATTTTACATTATATTTTTAAATCCATTATCAACAAAGTACACTGTGCTTGCTGATTGTTTTCTATTTGCACCTGCATCTATTTCTTCTCACCCTGCAATTGGCCCCAGGAGCCTGACTGGGATGAACTGAATCAGTGGGTTCCATTGCTTTCTAATTCTCAGTTTGGTTCAACCAGTGGAAAGCACTATTAGGAGATTCCTGTTAGAAGGAAGCAATTTTGGCTTATTTTCTGCTGAGATCTTTTCCTTATTAAGCCCCTGGAGAGTGGCTATCTTCTCCATCAGAAAGCAAGAGCTCTTACTAGATTTCATTCTCCAAACTGCTCTTTCTGTCTTCTAGTAACTACTCACCTCTTGTATATCCAGCAAAGTGCTGTTAATGCCGCCCTGTTATAGATAACCCTTGGGTCCTCCACGACCTCAGGTTACTGCTTTTTCCATAATATGCCCAACCCATCTGAAAAATAATACTGGCACTATTTTCCTTAAATATTAGTTTTGACTCTGCCTTCTGATCCTGCCAGGATTCATGATAATAAATTCTTTCACCATCAAATGATGTATTACGTAGAACAAATTCCAGCTTCACTTGATTATTAAAAGGAAAAGCAGAAATATTAAAAGCATGTTATTTATGTTCTTTTATTTCTGACCTTTACTCCTATTCCAGAATGTTTGCTAACAGGATCCACTGAGAATATATGGAAATCTAACACTTGATGGCCAGAGTCTAGACAGATTTTATATTAATCATTCAGTGCATAACCATGTATGTTGCCACCCCCTACCTCCCAGAGACATGCTCTGAATATAATCCATTAAATTCTCTTTATCCATCATTAAAGAAAACAAAAGGAAGCAATGTTTATGTAGTATCTAATATATATTAGGAATTACTCTTGACACTTGCTATGTGTTATTTTATTTGTCTGCTTTTCACACAGGGAGATCTTTATTCAGCAAATGCAGCCTAGTTCTGAAAGTGAGTGAGGATCCAAAGAAATCAGATTAATTTGTTTATTGATTTCACTTAGAGTAATGAAAAGACCTTCAAACCTTATGGGATAGTCTTGTTGAAGCTACAGGAGAAATGGACCATCAGACACAATTATTGCTCTTATTCCTATTGACATGCACCATCAAGAAGAGTAATTTAGGACACCCTCAAGGTCAGAAAGAAAGAGAATGATTTCATTAAAGCTATCAAATTTATCTTAACCATTGTGTCTCTCATTACACTTGAACATCGTTTTCTTAACCAAAATGAAATTAAACTTTGAATTAACTCTAACTGTGCTTACTAGCAGTCAATTCTTAGGAAGTGTAACTGATACTAATTTTTAAGCAATATGAAAATAAACTCTTAGGAAAATAAAATCAACAGCATACTCCACATAATATTCATCACCAAATTCACAATAATTAACTTTGCTATATTTATTCTTTTTTCCCCCTGGAGGTTGAAATTGTTGAGCCAGACAGGCTCAACAGGGTTTACTCTTGACTCTGCTCATAAGGACCATAAGTGGTTTTGTGGAAGGCAACTGGCCAGTTCTGTGAAAGGCATGCCCTTTAAACTCTATAGTTTTATGCAATATTGAATGAAAAAAAATTCTCAAGTAAACTTAAAATGAACTAGTTAAGTCTATATAGTGTTATAAAAATTCCAACTACATAAGAACATGTTTGTTATTTAAGACATTAATCTTCTACTGACACATTCCTTTTGATTTTTGTGTGCTTGTTTTGGACTACACATTATGATGCTCAACATTTACTCTTGGATATGTTCTCAGGAATTACTCCTAGCAGTTCTTGGGTGATGGGATATTGGGAATAAAACCAAGGTTGACTGGATGCAAGGCAAACACCCTACCTAATATGCTATCTCTCCAGCCCTGACACATTCATAGTTTGGGAAATGTAGTTTCCTTTGTTTTATATAGAGCAGATAGTCAATGAAATGATGAAATGTTATCAAAATTTTAAGAAAATTCCAATACACCAAATTTAACTCAAACATCCCTCAAACATACCTAGCTATTAGCCTAGTGGAGTCCTTCCAATAAAAAACAGTTTTAAAATGAGAATTAATTCCTATAGTTTCTATGTCTATAATTTTTAATTAAAAGTGGAAATCTGTCAGAGGCAGAATAATAGTCTAGATAAAAGAAAAATATAAGACTTCAACTTCAATATGTATATGGAATTTATGTCTAATACTTGATCCCTGAATAGAGAACAATCAATTGTCAAACATGTAGATATTGCTATTTGAAGACAGATAAAATCTTTAATGAACATTTTTGAAAACTATAGTCTTCACTTTAGTATGTCATACAAAAGACACTTAATATTAGATAAGCCCCTTTGTAGACTATTTTAGTTGGTTGATTTTAAAATTTTTTATAAAAAAAACATTTGAAATGTTTTAAATTTTTTAAAAATGTTAAATTTTTTAAATATTTTTAAAAAATTTAAAAATTACTGCCTCCTCAGGCTTAGGGAACTAGGCAGATGGGCGGAGGAAGACTGAGAGTCTTGGTAGGGCACGTGCCATCCAGATCCTCCTGCAGATGCACATCAGGTGCAGGATGGGTGCTCCCCAGTCCCTAGAATGCAGGTGGGCACCACCATCTGCCTTTCTGCCTCTTGAGGTTGCCTATCCTAGTGCTGTGCCAGGTGTAGGACTCATGTCAGATTGAGGAGAGTGGAGCCAGTCAGCTATGCTGCTGGGGGAAATTGGGTATGTGTCAGGACTGCCCTCTCCGTCCTGCCCCTGCTCAAACTGGCTGCACCCCTGGGCTGAGACAGCAGCCAGTTACGCTGCCCACCTTGCCCACAGAATGTACTCTGACATTCACAGAGTGGGGTAACTGGCAAGAGCAGGGACATGAAAGAGGTTGGATCTGGAGAAGCCCTTTCAGGCCCAGGCCTGCCCACTCAGAGCTTCAGTGTTTCACATCCTGAGTGTTGTTCCAGGTACCCCCCACTACACCTGACCAGGGCTGTGTCTGCTACTCTGTAGGAGTCCTCCCCAGAGTTCGGCAGGCTGTGAGCTGCAGCACCGCACCAGGCCTGTCCCAGTCTCTGTCTGTGGCACCACGGCCCAGTCTGTTCCAGTCTCTGACTGTGGCACCCTCGGCCCAACCTGTACTAGCTCCAGAAAATGGCATCATAGTCCAGCCTTTCCCAACCCCTGACTGTGGCACCTCGGCCCAGCCAGTCACAGCCACTGACTGTGGCACCTTGGCCCAGCCTTTCCCAGCCCCTGACTGGCACCTTGGCCAACCTTTCCCAGCCCCTGACTGTGTAGTATTTGGCATGCCAAATACCAGTAACAATTACAGACCTCATTCCCAACACCTTATGGAATGTTTTGAGGCTCTTTCTGTTCCTGGAGCAGGCTGATGCCCTTGGACTATCTAGCATGTGACAGGACATATTGAGATGTTACTGGTGCCCACTTGAGCAAAACGATGATATACAGGAAGACAGTGATACAGTGATACAGTGATAAATTTTGAGTCAGATAGCATTAGTGCCACTTGGCTAATGTTTGGTGTTATTAGAACAATGTCATCAGTGAAGTGGAGCTGGTGTAGTTGCCAACTGTCTATCTTCACTCCCATTCCTTCCCATCCTAATTGTCACAAGAGCTTCTCAGGGTGGCACGAAGTGTTTCAGTGAAATGGTATCACACTGCCAAACCCTATTTTGACATCACTGATCACTTCCTTGTAGAATGGTGAGATCCTGGTGGTGAATCTGTAATACAGCTCATGAAGGATCTTGATGTATTGGGTTTGAACAGTGTGTTTGGCTAGGGCTTAGATGACTGCTTCAGTCTCCACAGAATCAAAGGCTTTCTTTAAATCAATGAACGTGAGACAGAGCAGCATCTTGAACTCCCTACAAACCTCAATGAGCTGGTTACCATGTGGATATGGTCCATTGTGTTGAATCATTTTAGGCAGCCAGCTTGCTCGCATGGTTGTCCTTCATCTAATGTTTGCTGATCCTGTTCAGGATGACTCGAATGAACAGCTTGTAGATGATGAACAACAGGCAGATGGGGCGATAGTTGCTAATGTCTTAGATATCTCCCTTCTGAACAATAGAATTGTCCTGCTGGATTTCCATTGGGAGGGCACCTTGCATTGAGACAGCATGTGAAGAGCTGAACCAATGTATTGATGAGTACTAAAGGCAGAGTCTTCAGGATTTTCGGTCTGAATTTGTCTGGGCCAGACACTGTTCACTTCTTTACCAAAACAATGGCATGTCGGATATTTCAAGGGAGAACATTGGGAACAACATATCCATCCTAGGGAATTTGTTATGTGGGCAGGTAGATGTCCCTGTCTAAGAAATCTGAGTAGAAGTTATGGATAATCTTCTCCATTGCCTTTCTGGAAGATGACAACCCGAGTTCAATTCTGACATTTCATATGGTCCATCAAGCACTACCAAGATGAATACCTGAGTACAGAGTCTGGAGTAAGACCTGAGTATCAGGAGGTATGGCCGCAATAGCCCCACCCCACCCAGATGCATCCTGACTCCCCAGTTCCCATACCCACCCCAACCCAAGGCCAGCACTAAAGGAATCAGACTCTTGCAGGATTTATACCCCCAAAACTCAAAACATGCAGACATACTAGCAAAGTAGTTAGCTTTGTACATACTATATAGAAGTACCAAGGTACATTAGCCACAATACTCCACATCCCACAATCTCTCTGAACCATCATCGACAAGTCTCACTGTTCTGCCCAGCCACACAAGAACACACAACTTGCAACCTGTAACAGTCATAATGGTAAAGCAAAGCAGAATTCCATCAACTTCAGTGAGCAAAGCCACTTGCCAAGATAAGCCAAGCAATAATGATGAGCTGTATCACATCTGCAATAAAGAATTTCTAAGAGGGCTGTTAAGGATGTATAAGGAGCTCAAAGAAGCAATGGAACACAAAGCCAATAAAATGCAAGAGGACATGAAAGCAGAAATGAGGAAAATGGAAATGAAAATGCAAGCAGAAATAACAGACATTAAAAATGTGATGGATGAAATGAAAAAACTCATTGGTAGGCCTTTGTAGCAGAGTAACAACTGCTGAGGACAGAATCAGTGAGCTCCAAGATGAGGTATAGAGACTTTTTATGCAACAGCAGAAGATGGAAAAAGGACTCACAGTAAATAAACAGACAAGAGATAACTGAGATGAAGCCAAAAAAAAAGCATAAGGATTATTGGTGTCCCAAAGGGACAGGAAAAAACCCTGATGAAGAAACAACTATCAAAGAAATCATTGCTGAGAAGTTCCCAGAACTAAAGAGCATTTGCCCTCAGATTGAGAAGACCCAAAGGGTACCGTCTAAAAAGAAACCCAAACAAGAATACTCAGAGACATAGTCTAATCAAAATGACAAGTATCATAGAGATAGAATACTGAAATCAGCAAGATCAAAGAAGGAAATCAAATACAAAAAGGAAATCCCTAAGATTTACAGCAGATTTTTCTGTGGAAACACTCAACGAAATGAAGGCCTCACCAAGAATTTTTTACCCGGTGAGATTCACATTCAGATTTGAAGGAAAGATAAACAACTTCACAGATAAGCAATAACTCAAGAATTTCATAGACTCAAAACCAACTTTAAAGAAGGATTGAAGGAGCTACTGTCAGATAAAAAAAACCCTAAAAGCGGAACAAACTTATTTCAAAAAGATGGCACAAAGGCTGGTACAGCCTTTCTGGAAAACAATATGGACTTTCCTCCAAAGACTAGAAATTGAACTCCCATTTGACCCAGCCATACCACTCCTGGGAATCTACTCTGGGAAACCAAAAATACGCAGCAGAAACACCATCCCTACTTTTATGTTCATAGCAGCATTATTCACAATAGCCAGAATCTGGAAGCAACCAGAGTGCCCGAAAATCGATGACTGGATAAAGAAGCTTTGGTACATCTACACAATGGAATACTATGCAGCTGTTAGGAAAAATGAAGCTATAAAATTTGCCTATAAATGGATGGACATGGAGAAGATTATGTTGAGCGAAATTAGCCAGGAGAGAGACAGATACAGAATGACTGCATTTATTTGCATGGCATAAATATATAGGTACATATTATGATACCAATATCCAAGGTCAAGTGAAGCATATATCGGGAGGTCTTGTCAAATGTGGAAATTATCACAAACGTGTGGGAGTCAGAGTTTAGGTAAGACAGAAAATGGAACAGGGTGCTAATAATAGTCGAGGGTACTAATGCCAACCTAGAACTGAGCATGAAATAGAGGCAAAAGGATTCACATGACAACCTTTTAATGTATGTTCTGTAATCCATAGTCTGGAAGGGAAGGAAAAGAGAAAGAGAGAGAAAGGCAAAGAAATAAAGAACCTGCCATGGAGCAGGGCTGGGGAAGGGGGAGGGAACCGGGGATGTTGTTGGTGGGAGATGGGCACTGGTGGAGGGACAGGTGCTGAAACACTGTATGACCAAAACCCAAACATGAACTTTTTAATTGTATATCTTTTTATTTGTATGGAGATGGGCACTGGTGGAGGGACGGGTGCTGAAACACTATGACCAAAACCCAAACATGAACTTTTTAATTGTATATCTTTTTATTTGTATATCTCACGGTGGTATAATAAAATCCTTAAAAAAAGATAAAACCCAGAAACATAGATAAAAGTAAGAACAGACTGATGAATTGAACTAATAAAGAGGATAAAATATTCTTTTTGCTAAAAAAAAAAAAGATGGCACAAAATCCTATGGCAATAATCTCTCTCAACGTCAATGGTGTAAATGCACCAATTAAGAGTGACAGAGTGGAAAAATGGATTAAAAATCTAAGCAACATTCTGCTGCCTACAAGAAACACATCTGAATAATCAGAGTAAACACTGAATCAAAGGCAAAGGCCAAAGACTATTCTCCACACAAACAACTCTTTGTGTTTCCGTAGTGTAGCGGTTATCACGTTCGCCTCACAAACAACTCTTTGAAAAGGCAGGGGTGGCCATACTAGTTTCTGACAACAAAGACTTCAGGCTGAAGAAGTTTTGAGGTGAAAATGAAGGCCATTTCTTAATAAATAAGGGATATGCATATCTGGAAGAAATTGAACTCCTAAAATATATGCACCAAGGAGCAACCAGCAAAATACTTAAAACAACTGCCAATAGACTTGAAAGAAGACATTGACAGTAATTCAATAGCAGTCGGAGGTTTCAACACTGCTTTATCAACACTAGAGATAGAAAAGACTGAAACTCACCAAGGAAATACTGGCCCTAAGGAAGAAATGGAAGAAAGTGGGCTGGGAGATATATGCAGGGCTTTTCATCCCAGAAAGCTGAATACACATTTTTCCCCAGTGCCCATGGAGCATTCTCCAAGATAGATCACATGCTAAGCCACAAAGCATAACACAATAAAATGAAGATAGAAATTGTTTCAACTATTTTTTTCAGACCACGATGTACATAAAATAGAAGTTAACCACACACAGAAACAGAGAGTCAAACCATGCACCTGTAAAATGAACAGCTAACTGCTGAACAACAAGTAGGTCATAGAAGAAATCAAAGAGAAAATCCAATATTTCTAGAAACAAATGAAAATGAAGACAAGCTATCAGAACTTGTGGGACACAGCCAAAGCAGTGTTAAGAAAAAAGTTCATAGCTCTGCAAGCATTCATCAGGAAAAAAGAAATGGCCCTCATAAATAACCTGACTTCACAGCTCAAACTATTAGAAAAAAACTAACAACAGTATCCTAATCCAGGCAGAAAGAAGGTAATAATGAAACTTACAGAGGAAATCAATGAGCTGGAAACCCATAAAACAATCCAAAAGATTAATGAATAAAAGGGCTGGTTCTTTGAATATGTAAACAAGATCGACAAACCACTTGTGAGACATGTAAGGACAGGGAAAGAGAACTCAAATCAATAGAATCAGAAATGAAAAGGGCATATCATAACAGAAACCACAGAAACCCAAAGTATCATCAGAGATTACTTTGAGAGCTTGAATGCATGAAACATGTGAACTTGGAAGAAACAAATAAATTGGGCCGGAGTGATAATCCAGCAGGTAGGGCATTTGCCTTGCACGTAGCTGACTCAGGTTTGATCCTCGGCATCCCATATGGTCCCCCAGCACAGCCAGGACTAATTCCTGAGTGCAGAGCCAGGAGTAACCTCTGAGCACTGCCAGGTGACCTAAAAAGCAAACAACAAAAAAAGAAAAAGATAAGAAAAAGAAACAAATAAATTCCTGAAGTCCTATATCCTCCCATGGAAGAAACAAGAAGACCTACAACTACAATACCTGAATAAGTCTATCACCGTATAGGAAATTGAAGCAGTAATTAAATGTCTGCCCAAACTCAAAATCCCAGGCCCAGATGGATTCACTAGTGACTTCTTCAAAGCCTTTAAGGAGGACATACTGCCTGTCCTTTTTCAAATTATTCCAGGAAATAAAAAAACAGAAATATTCCAAATAGCTTCTACATGACATATATCACCCTGATACCCAAAGCAGGCACAGACAACACAAAAAAGAAGAAAACTACAGACCAATCTCCATAATGAACACAGTTGCTAATGTCTTCAACAAAATACTAGCAAATAGACTCATCAAAACAATTATACATCAGACCAAGAAAGATTCATCCCTGGAATGCAAGTATTGATCAACATTCACAAGTCAATGAACATAATATACCATATCAATAATAGAAAAAGTAAAAACCATATGATTGTATAAATAGACAAAGATAAAGCATTTTACAAGATCTGATACCTGTTCTTGATGAAAACCCTCCATAAAATGAGAATTGAAGGAATGTTCCTCAAGATAGTCAAAGCCATCTACCAAAAGACCACAGTAAGTATCATTCTCAATGGAGAAAAACTGAAATCCTTCCCCTTAAGATCAGGGACAAGACAAGGTTGCCCACTCTCACCACTTCTATTCAAAATAGTACTGGAATAACTTTCCATAGCAATCAGAGAAGTAAAGAACATTAAGAGCATCCAGATAGGCAAGGAAGAAGTCAAGCTATCACTATTTGCAGATGACATGATATTATACCTAGAGAACCCTACACTCTACCAAAAAGCTCCTAGAAACAATAGATACCTATAGTAGAGTGGCCGGGTACAAAACCAATACCCAAAAGTCAATGACTTTCCTATATACATAATGAAATAGAATAAAATGATATGAAGAAAATGATCCCTTTCACAATTTTGCCACAGAAAATCAAGTACCTAGGAATCAGCTTAACAAAGAGTGTAAAGGACCTGTACAAAAGAAACTATAAAAAACTGCTTCAAGAAATAAAAGAGGACACAAGGAAAGAAAACATATTCCCTGCTCATGGATGGTGAAAATCAACATTGTCAGATTGGTAATAATCCCTAAGCTGTATACAGCTTCAATGTGATCTGTATAAGAATACCCATTAAATTCTTTAAAGAAATTGACATATAATCCTGAAATTTGTATGGAATAAGAAACCCCACTAATAGCTACAGCAGTCCTTGGTAAAAAGAATATGGGTAACATCATCTTTCCCAACTTCAAACTGTACTACAAAGCAGTAGTAATTAAAACAGCATATTATTGTTAAAAAACAGGCCAGTGTACCTGTGGAATAGAGTTGAATATTGTGACAACCATCCTCAACAACATTATCATTTAGTCTTTGATAAAGGAGCAAATAGTACAAAATGGAGTAAGGAAAGCCTATTCAACAATGGCACTTGGAAAACTGGGCAGCTACATGTAAAAAAAATGAAATTGGAACTTTAACTAACACCATGCACAAAAAACAGACCAAAATGGATTGATGATCTCATATCTGACCTGAATCCATAAAGTATGTTGAAGAAAATATAGGAAAAACCCTCCACAACATTGAAGCTTACAGCATCGTAAAAGATGAAACACCACTAACAAAGCACTAGAAACAAAGATAAACATATGGAACAACATGAAACTAAAAAGCTTCTTCACCTCAAAAGAAACAGTGACCAAGATACAAAAGACAGTCCACAGAATGGGAAAGAATATTCACCCAATACCCATATGATAAGTGGTTAATATCCAGGATATATCAGGCACTGATATATTCTAATAAATTTACAAGAAGAAAACGGCCAACCTTATCAAAAAAATTGAGGGAAGAAATGAACAGAAAAATCGACAAGGAGAAATGTAAATGGCCAAAAGACATGAAAAAGTGCTCACTGTATCACTGTATCACTGTCTTCCCGTTCATCATCGATTTGCTCGAGCGGGTACCAGTAACATCTCCATATGTTCTGTCTCATGCTAGTAGAGCCCAAGAGCACCTGCTAGCTCCAGGAACATAAAGAGCCTCAAACCATTCCATCAGGTCATGGGAATGAGGTCTATAATTGTTACTGGTATTTGGCATATCAAATACGACATGGGTAGCTTGCCAGGCTCTGCCGTGCAGGTAGCATACATAATTATTTCAAATTAATAAAAAGTGCTCATCATCATTAATCATCAGAGAGATGCAAATCAAAACAACAATGAGATATCATCTCAAATTACAGAGACTGGTGCATATCCAAAAGAGCTGGTATGGATGAGGGAAGAAAGGGACTCTCATCCGTTGTTGGTGGGAATGTTGACTGGCACAGCCTTTCTAGAAAACAAGATGGATATTCCTCCAAAGACTAGAAATTGAGCTCCCATTTACCCAACCATACCACTCCTGGGAGGCCAAAACAAACAGCAGAAACACCAACTTCACTTTTATTTTCATAGAAGTACTATTCACAATAGACAGAATCTGATATCAACCAGCGTGTCTGAGAACTGATGACTGGATAAAGAAACTTTGTGGTGTAGCTACACAATGGAATTCTACACAGCTATTAGGAAAAACGAAGTTATGAAATTTACCTCTAAGTGGATGGACATGGAGAGAATCATGGTGGGTGAAATTAGCCAGAGGGAAAATTACAGATATAGAATGCCTGCATTTATTTGCGGGATATAAAAAAATAGCATGATACCAATATCCAAGGCCAGACAAAACGTGGATGAGGAGGTCGTGTCAGTGGGTAGAACCTACTGCAAATGTGTGGAGTCAGAGGTTAGGTAATACAGAGAAAGGAACAGTGTACTAATAATTATTGTAAATGATAATATCAGTGTAGAACTGAGCATTGAAAGTAGGTAAAAGGATATACATGATAACCTCTAACTGTATGTGTTGCAAGCCACTATGTAGGAGAAGGAATAGAGAAAGAGAGAAAGAGAGAGAGACAGAGACAGAGACAGAGAAAGTGAAAATTGCCTGCCATAGACACAGGCTGGGGGATGGGGGGAAATCATGGGACATTGGTGGAGGGAAAGGAGCACTGGTGGAGGGATGGGTGCTGGAACACTGTATGACTTAAACCCAATATGAACACTATTGAAACTGTTTATCTCACAGTGGTATAATAAAAAATTTCATTAAAAAATGCCCCACCCCAAAAAAGCTTAAAAAGAAGAAAACTTTAAAAAAAACTTTAAAAATATTTTTTGTAGAAAAACTTAGGAATACTTTAACTATTTAACAAATAAATTGCATCATGCCTCTAAAATCTCATTTAAGCAAACAAGTAGAATAAATTATTTTAATTTATTCTCTAACACTAGAATTGCCCTAATACTGAAAATGGTCAAGGATATAGAAAATGCAAAGCAGTGATAATAGCTCTCATAAAATACTTGCAAAAATTCACAACCACAAAATTTTGCATTTAATCCAAAAAAGTTTATCAATAATTAAACACCATGACTAAGTAGAATTTATCCCAGGTTTGTAAGACTGGTTTAACAGTCAGAAATTAACTACTATAATTTTGCATATCAGTAAATCAAAACTAAGAAAACAAAGTATAATGATAGATTTAGAAACTACTCTTGACAAAATCTAACATAAGTTCATCTTTATAAACTTTTGATAAGGGTATAAAGAAATATTTCTCAACTTGATTAAGAATTGTTAAGAGTTGTTAAGACTGCTGTGTTTTTAACAACTTGATTAGCTACAAAAAACTTTACCCATATCATTATACACACTTTCACGGTAAGTCCAGGTTCAAAGCAAGGATGTCACTTATTGCTAGTACTTTTCAGTCATCCTTCCTTATCAGACCTTTTCAAAATTATATGGAAAGTTCTTGATAAAATAATAAGGGGGAAAGGATAGTAATATAGGAAGACAGGAGGGTAATGTAGAAACAAATGGTGTCATCAATGAAGAACAAACAAATGGAAATGGTACTTAAAGCAAGTTTTCAGGAAATAATATCTACATGCAAAAGTGAATGGTTTTCTTTTTAAAAATTGTTTTATTATACCACCGTGAGATATACAATTACAAAGATGTTCATGTTTGGGTTTCAGTTGTACAGTGTTCCAGCACCCATCCCTCCACCAGTGCCCACTTCCCCCACAATGTCCCCTGATTCCTTCCCCTATCCCCAGCCTGCCTCTCTGGCAGGCACTTTGCCTCTTCTCTCTCCCTTTCTGTCTCTCCTCTCTCTCTCTCCCTTCTCTTACTCATTGTGGTTTGCAATACATACATTAAGACGGTATCATGTATATCCTGTTGCCTACATTATTGAATGTAGTTTTAGGCTGGTATTATCATTTTCAATGATAACTATCTCACTGTTCTTTTCTCTGTCTTACTTAACCTCGGACTCCCACATGGTTGCGTGTAGATTTCATCCAATGACAATACATCCTAATGTATGTTTTGCCTGGCCTTGAATATTGGTATCATAATATTTTTATGCCCTGCAAATAAATGCAGTCATTCTATATCTGTCCTTTTCACTCTGGCTGATTTCACTCAGTATGATCCTCTCCATGTCCATCCATTTATAGTTAAATTTCATTTTTCCTAATAGCTGCATAGTATTCCATTGTGTAGATATACCAAAGTTTCTTATCCAGTCATCAATTCTTGAGCACTCTGGTTGTTTCCAGATTCTGGTTATTGTGAATAGTGCTGCTATGAACATAAAAGTGCAGATGGTGTTTCTGCTGTGTTTTTGGCCTCCCAGTATATATTCCCAGGAATGGTATGGTTGGGTCAAATGGGAGCTCAATTTCTATTTTTTTGAGGAATATCCATATTATTTTCCTAAAAGGCTGGACCAGTGGAAATAGTTCCCACTAACAATGCATGACAGTCATCTTCTCCCTGCATCCACGCCAGCACTTGCTCTTGCTGTTTTTTATATGTGCCAGTCTCACACAGGCTGCTGTTTGCTGACTCCTGATTTAGAATAAGATCTCTTCTGCTAGATTGTCCAGTTCACAGCTTTCTTACTCCAATTATGGAACTTTAATAATCCTTTAATCCTTTCAAGTGTTAGAATCCTCCATATGTCTCGGATGATGGGGATAAAGACTGCCTTGTGTTGTCATTTGAAAGTTAAATGTGCTTATGTGGGATGGAAATGAATGGCTTCCCTTATAGCCAATTGTGAGTAACATTAATTTAAAATGAAAAACACAAATAATGTCATTTTATAAAATCTCAAAGACCATTATTTTGTATTAATTGAGCTATACCAAGAATAATGTTGAAATGAGCATCCTTCTATTTGACCTTGCAAAGGTCAAGGATAAAGTCAACGTCAAATATTAGATTGAAGTCTAATAAAAAGTTATAAAATGAACTTCACACTCCATATCCCCAAGTCTATTTTCTGCACCATTACTTCTTCTTTACATTGCTTCTGTGAGGGTTCAGATTCTACTTGGTACTTGTCTGCTCTATCATATCTATATCTTCTAATTCTCCAAACAAGTTTCCTTTGAGTTTTTTTTTTGCATTCTCATATTTTTTTTCTCAGATTTGCATTATCAAAAATTTGCAAAAAATATTTTACTGCAAATTTAATTTAATTTTTTTAATTTTATTACACCACTTTTAGACATAAAAGTGCAATATGCTCATGCTCCAGTTTTGGTTCCACAGTGTTCCAACACCCATCCCTCCACCCAAACCCATCTCCTATCACCAATGCCCCCACCTCCCTCCCCCATCCCACACCCCAACTACTTGGCGGGTTCTGTATATCTTTTCTCTCCTCTCTATCTCTCCCTCCCTGCCTACCTTGCCTACAGATCGTAGAATGCAGTACATTAAAGGACATAACTGTTTCCACTAGTTTGATGGACTGCATGGCCACAAGCAGCCATGCAACTTAGGGGCCTCATGGTCAGCATTCAGACAGCGAAAATGGCGGCTAATGTGGTGGGTGAGTCTCATCCAGCTGCTTCCGGGACCCCCCAGAGGTGATGGGCCCACTCCCAAAACCCATCTGTCCTCCTGAAGGGCCCTTGGTCAGCTGAGCCAGGGAGAGCTGAGTTCCAGCTCCCCCAGCTGCATCTGAGGCTCTGCATGCTATGGCTTGTTGCCCCAGGGCAGCTCCTGGACGGGGCTCCCAGGCTCAGACAAAATGTGAAAATTTAATTTTAAACCAGATTCTGTTGCCTTCTTATACAATAATTAAAAGACAATTTTTATTTACTCACGAAATAATAATTAATATATCTAGTTTCCCCATAAACTGGGAAACTGTTTCCAAAATACATTTCTTTAATTTTCCCAATGTAACTTCAGATTGCTATCCAAAGTCTTATCAAAAATTTAAGGTGTTTTTTTTGTTTCTTTTTTTGGGTCACACCTGGTGAAGCTTAGGTGTTACTCCTGGCTGTACACTCAGAAATTATTCTTTGCGGTGCATGGAGAGCCATATGAGGCATGAGAAATTGAATCCTGGTTGGCTAAGTGCAAGACAAACACCCTATCATCTGTACTATTGCTCCAACCTCTACTTAAAGAGTTTTCAAGCAGGTTGGGGAAAAATATAGAACTACAGGCATTTCCACAGGCAAAACTTATATGTGTGAATTTTCTTCTCTGAATTCCGTTAAGCAGGTTATTCTAAGTCCATTTAGTGACACATTTTTCACACCATGGAAAATTTTTTTTTTTGCCTTTTTGGGTCACATCCGGCTATGCTCATGGGTTACTCCTGGCTCTGCATTCAGGGAACCATATAGGATGCTGGGGATCGAACCCAGGCCGGCACAGGCCGGCCGAGTGCAAGGCAAATTCCCTACCTGCTGGACTATCGCTCAGGCCCCACATTATGGAAATATTGCTATCACTTTTCAATTTGAGATAGCCATTTAAAATTTTCATCATAATTGATAGCAATCTTTAGCAATAAAGCTTGCACTGTTGGGGTCTCCACGGACCCCAAGCTGCCCCAGGGAAGAGCGGAAACTCCATCAACGGGAACCAAGGCAAACTGCCTTGGTTTCACCCCTGACAGACCCTTGGGCTCTGCGCTTCTGGGAACATCCCAAAACTCAAAGATTCTCTACACAACACCAGAAGATAGAAAAAAAGGCTCACAATTACCGAACAGACAACAAGAGATAATCGGGATGAAGCCAGAAGAAACAACATACGGATCATTGGGGTCCCAGAAGGGCAAGAAGAAAACCCTGATGAAGAAGAAACTGTCAAAGCCATAATTGCTGAAAAGTTCCTGGAACTAAAGAATGTTTGCCTCAAGATCCAAGAGGCCCGTAGGATACCAGCTAAAAGAAACCCCAACAAGAATACTCCAAGACACATCTTAAGAAAAATGACAAAAACTATAGATAGGGATAGAATATTGAAAGCAGCAAGATCAAAGAAGGAAATCACATACAAAGGAACATCTCTAAGATTTACAGCAGACTTCTCTGATGAAACACTCCGAGCCCGAAAACAATGGTGGGATATTGCGAAAAGGCTCAATGAACTGCAGGCTTCACCAAGAATTCTTTATCCGGCCAGGCTCACATTCAGATATGAAGGAAAGATACACAACTTCATGGATAAGCAACAACTCAGGAACTTCATGGACTCAAAACCAACTTTAAAAGAAGGACTGAAGGGACTACTGTAATGCGACCAAACCCATAAGCACAACAAACACAAAAGACAGATGGCACAAAATCCAATGACAATAATCTCTCTCAATGTCAATGGTCTAAATGCACCAATTAAGAGACACAGAGTGACAAAATGGATTAAAAAATGGAACCCAACATTCTGCTGTCTACAAGAAACGCATCTGAATAATCAGAACAAACACAGACTCAGAGTCAAAGGTTGGAAGACCATTCTCCATGCAAACAACTCCTCCGAAAAAGGCTGGTGTGGCCATATTAGTATCAGATAATATAGACTTCAGGCTGAAAAAGGTTAGAAGGGACAACGAAGGCCACTTCTTATTAATTAAGGGGTATCTACACCAGGAAGAAATTACACTACTAAACATATATGCACCCAACGAGGGGTCAGCAAAATACATAAAACAACTGCTACGAGACCTCAAAGAAGACATTAACAGTAGCACAATAATAGTTGGAGACTTCAACACTGCTCTATCAACGATGGATAGATCAACAAGACTGAAACTCACCAAGGAAATATTGGCCCTGAAGGAAGAAATGGAAGAAAGAGAGCTAGTGGATATATACAGGGCTTTTCATGCCAAAAAAGCTGAATACACATTTTTCTCGAGTGCACCTCAAAAGAAACAGTGACTAAGATACAAAAAGCAGTCCACAGAATGGGAAAGAATATTCACCCAATACCCATCTGATAAGGGGTTAATATCCAGGATCTATCAGGCACTGGTAGAACTTTACAAGAAGAAAACAAAACAACCCCATCAAAAAATGGGGAGAAGAAATGAACAGAAACTTCAGCAAGGAAGAAATTCGAATGGCCAAAAAACATATGAAAAAATGCTCATCATCACTAATCATCAGAGAGATGCAAATCAAAACAACAATGTGATACCACTTTACACCACAGAGCCAGGAATAACCCCT
The DNA here is from genome assembly GCA_021461705.1 of Cryptotis parvus. Taxonomy (NCBI): domain Eukaryota; kingdom Metazoa; phylum Chordata; class Mammalia; order Eulipotyphla; family Soricidae; genus Cryptotis; species Cryptotis parvus. Next base: position 57,837 of record JAJIBD010008006.1, read on the forward strand.
GAGCATTGCAGGGTATGACCCAAAAAGCAAAGAATAAAAGGATAATGTGAAGCTATAAAAATTATGCAATTTTGCATGATATGCTTTGAACTAGAGGGTACCATGATGAATGAATTGAGTTAGAAGAAAAGGGATAGACACATGCTGATCCCTCTCATATGTGGGGCTTAAGCATACACAGTAATGGAGCAATAAAGAGCCAAAGGCAACAAACTGGAGAGCTGGCTTTCAGAACTAAGTTCATGCTGGATGGGGAAAGAGGTTAAAAAGGAACCTTCAGGATTTGGTAAAGGGAAGCAAGCACTCTGGTGGTAGGTGTGCTGTTGGAATTATTAAAAGAATTTCATCAAAAGAATTACAAATCACAATGTCTCAATAAAAATTTTGAACGTTAATGTTGCTCAAGTTTTTTGGACATATAAATGACATTCTCATTTGTGCAGTTTGTATGTTTGTGTGTATGTGAAAGAATACTTTTTATTATGTTCCTGCTCATAAAAAGAATACTTTTTTATTACTTTCTTGCTCATAAAAAGAATAATTTTATTATGTCCCTGCTCCTTCTAGTGGGACATTTTTAACTGCAAAATTTAGATTCTTATATTTTAATAGCTTTAAAAATACTTGAATCTGTTCTGTGAAAAATAGCAGATGAATTCTGATTTAGGAACATGAATTCCATTGACTTTTTATCAACCAGTGAGCAACGGCATTTTGCAGTTGTGTGAATGAAAGAAACAGTAGCAAATCCCGCAATGTCTCTTTCCATATTTCTTGAGCCTTAGCACTGTACGGCGTACTGGCTGATTTCCTAATGCCAGTGCACCTGAGGTTGTCTCCAGCTGCCAGTCAGTTTTACCTCTTCACCATAGCATAACAAATGAGCAACCTTTTTCCCTAGGGCTGTTCTTACCCAATGACAGAGAAGATGGTTTATTAGATATCTAGATCTAGCGAAGTTAAATTTAGGGTACATGTTCTGTGCTGTTACGTATTTTCCCTCCGTAGGACAGTGCTCCAGTAGCTCAAAGTGGAACCTTGCTTGAAATCATCCCATATCTTGTTTAACCTTCCACTCCTGATGGGCATAATTTTTCTGCCTAAACATCTGTTAGGTATTTTTGTTTGTTTGTTTGTTTGTATTTTTTGGGGTGTTTTGAGGACACACCCTCTGATGTCCAGGAATTCCTCTTACCTCTGCCCTGAGGGATCACTACTGGCAAAGTGGGGAATCCTTGGAGAACAGGGATCAAACAGGCCGGCCTACTACGAGGCAAGCACCCAATTCACTATACTTTCTCTCCAGCCCCTCAGTTAGTTAATACTCAAAAACAAAAACATCTTGTGCCTGATGGGGCTGTTTAGAGTCCCCAACAGTATTGGGTTCCCTGGTCACACTCGGGGCCAATGACCATCCCCTCCAGTCAATGAAAAAAAGAACAATGAGTCAAGTTTAGAAAATCTAAATCTTTACTTCTTTCAACTTCACTCCACGCCAATTGCCACACACATTCTGCCACACCACACCAGTCAATAGCCTCTTCAACTCCCCAAAAGGCAAGAGATAGATCCTAATACAGAGGTTTAAAGAAGGGTGTAACAAAAGGTGAAATCCAACTTTTGAGGTATAAACCAGTTTCCTCTGAAGTTCCCAAGGGGCCACACCCGTTTCTCTCCTACTCTAGTAAACAATCATTTACATATTTCTAGTTCAATTGTATGAACAGCACACGGCCCAGAAAAAAGTCAGACCTGAACACCTTAAGAATCTGCTGTCAGTACTTATCAATACACTGGCTCAGCTCTTCACACACTACCTGTCTGAATGAAAAGTGCTCTCTCAATGGTAAACCAGCAGGACAGTTCTACTGTTCAAAAGGGAGACATCCACAACATTGGCAACTATTGCCCCATCTGCCTGTTGTTCGTCATCTACAAGCTGTTCTCTTGAGTCATTTTGAACAGGATTGGCAGAACATTAGATGAAGGACAACCATGAGAGCAAGCTGGCTTCTGAAAAGGATTCAGCACAATCAACCATATCCACATGGTAACCAAGCTCATTGAGGTTTGTAGGGAGTTCAAAATGCTGCTCTGTCTCATGTTCATTGATTTAAAGAAGGCTTTTGATTCTGTTGAGACCAAAGAGGTCATCCAAACCCTAGCCAACAAGATGTTCAAAACCAATACATCAAAATCCTTCATGAGCTGTATTATGGATTCACCACCAGGATCACACCATTCTAAAAGGAAGTGATCATTGATGTCAAAAGGGGTTCTGCAGTGATACCATTTCACCGAAACTCTTCAGTGCTACCCTCAAGAACGTCATGTGACAATTAGAATGGGAAAGAATTGAGTGAAGATACAGTCGGCAAAATACACCACCTCTGCTTCACAGATGACATTGTTCTAAAAACACCAAACATTAGCCAAGTGGCACAAATGCCAGCTGACTTTGACCAAGAGTGCAGAAAGATAGGTCTATAGCTGAATCTCAACAAAACAATGTTCATGAAATGTTGCAGGACACCTAAGAGTCTCTGCTAATTGCCTAGATTGCCTAGATTGCCTCCTGCAGGTACTTCGTAGATAGGGGGAAGTTTAAATGTGGCAGTTTATCTGACCATATATTCGTACTGGCTGGTATAAATATTCTCTCATGCTACCACAATCATCGTGGGACTAGCTAGATCTTACCAGCATATTTGCCTGGCCATGTTGGATCTCTAAGTAATTAGACCAGAGAGAAATGCTGTTTGGCTCCAAGCAAGCAAACATGGCTCCCTGATAACTCAAAGGCAACTAAAATACAAAACTACCGTGAAGTAGAGGAGACTCTTGTGAAGGCTTGGAGAAATATTTAACTGGCATTAGTATAGTCTTTGGTACAGAAGGCATGCCATCCCAGACACCCACTTCTCTACCCTATAAAGAAATTTCCAGGCAAATCTTGGCTCAAGACATTAGGTGAGGTGCTGGGAGAAATTACCTGAGGGCATTTGACCCTCCCTGCCAGGGAAGTTACATTTAGCTTACAGCTCCTCCCATTTCTGCTACGCGAGACTTTGAATGAGCTCTGGGTTCTTGTAAACAGCCAGAAGTCCTCCAGAAGTTGCTACATTTCTATAGAACTATATTCCTCTTTTCATCTCTAGATAGCTCAGCCCAAAATGGGCTGGTCTGGGAAGTTTGGGCAGTTTTCTAGCTATAAAATAAGCTGCAAAGAGAGAGAAGCTGTTCCCCCTCCCCCCACTTTTGCCATTTTGGCTTCCCTTGGCGTTTTGCTTCCCAGCCCTCTCCATTCTCTGTTGGACCTCAACACGTGGTGGCAGCCATCTTGGCCTACCCGTATCTGGGGCCTAACTGGAAACCCAAAGTCCAGAGGTTTTCCCTGCTCTTTGATTGTATATTGGAACCTGTGACAGTAAAGCCCTTTTAAAACTGCATCGGATTCCTGAGTCTTCATCCATTCCCCGCTGGCTTCAGAGGTAGAAGGGAACTCACTTCCCGGTACTGTTGGTGACCCCGGCTACCTCCCCAACAATGAAATATGAACTAGTTCAGGATGCCCGTTCACTCTCAATGGACAAACACATCTGAATGCAGCAGTTATGTGTACCTAGGTCGGAAATTCAACATGATGAGCAACATAGCACATAAGCTGTACAGGAGGAAGACAGCCGCATAAAACACCTTCAGGAGCATCTAAGAAATAGCTAAAAAGGACAAAGAAACTCTGGCTCCAGGCACATCTCTTCTACTCCACAGTTCTCTCTGCATTAACATATGCCTCAGAGACCTGGGCCCTACGAAAGCAGGATTAGAACGTTATTTGGGTCTCCCAAAGAGGAATCGAAAAAGCTATGCTTGGAATACCACGTCTCACTCAAGTGAGAAAAGGAATCCAGAGTTCCAACCTCCATCAATGATTGGGAGTCAGGGACGCTGTCTTGATTTTCGAGTCAGGCATCAAAAATTAGATGGGCTGGACATTTAGGCAATTTGAAGATGACTGCTGAACTAGAGCCATTATGACTTGATTCCATGCGACATCAAAAGATCATGTGATTGCCCTCCTACAAGATGGTCAGACTTCTTCTCAAGACCCTGACCAAACAGTTTGAGGTTCTTCATATTCCTGGAGCAAGCAGATGCCATTGGGCTACACTGGCACATGATAGGGTCAAATGGAAATGTTTTGGCACCCACTCATGGAAATCAATGAGTAATGGGATGTCAAGTGATCAAGTGATCTAGTGAAGACAGACAGGCATATATAACTACACCTGAATTAAAGGCATAGGGTGATTTTTTCTTGAGGAGATCACATCATATGTTCCAAACTATGCTCCTCATGCCAGATTGATCATTTCCATCATCCTTAGGGTCCAATCTCCAAAATCAACAGCCTTGCTCTGTTACAAGTCTAGTCTAGTCTGAAGTTCTCTCCTCTACTGCAAGGCCATTCACAGCTTATATAAGGTCAGAATGAAACTGTTTTGATTTTGCTCTAAACTTTGGGTCAGAGCAAGGCTTATTCTAAAAGTTGTCTCATTTCATAGCCAGGGTGGGTTCACTTCCTGGTACCATCCAGTTTCTTGTAAAGGACCTCTATAGGGGCAAGATCAATCTAAATGGTATTGAGGTTTATAGTTGTAAAATATGATCGAAACCCTGGAGTAAATAATTTAGAACTAAAATCACTCACTACTTTATTGAATCACCATCTTTTTGTGTTGATAGAAGAACAAATCCCTTAGCCTAAACATATGCAAAAGGCTTAATGGAAGGAGAAAAACAATACCACATTTGCAATACAAAAAACCCAGGACTAGCAAGTAGGGTACAATCCAACATGTGGATATGTGTACATTTTTTGCATTGACCTTTCTAAACAGGTTTAATAGATAAATGCAAGTCAAGTTTATGTTATATATCATGAATAATTATCAATATCTTAATAATTTCCTAATAATTTTATAACTTCCAAATTGGTGTCTGACAGCATGCCAAACTTAAAATTGTGTGGGACCAAAGATACATCTCAAAGGTATGAGTTCTACTTTGCCTGATGGGCCAAGATTTGATCTACAGCACTGGACATTTCTTTAAGGAGTGATTTCAATCACGATGAGAGATATAGAAACAAACAGAAAAGTTTAATGTATAGGCAGCAGGTGGCAGACAGGGAGACAGGCTTGTCTACACCCAGGGCTCTGCTCCGTGGGCCCTGGATGGTTGATGGTCTGACAGAATAGACTGAGCCCCCTGGGATGAACCCAGTGTCATGGCGAGAGCCTGGCAAGCTACCTGTGGTGTATTTGATATGTCAAAAACAGTAACAATAATGGACCTCATTCCCAATGAATAGAGTCATTACTGGCACCCGCTCAAGCAAATTGATGAACAATGGGAAGACAGGTGATACAGGTGATAATGTAAACAGTATGCCA
>JAJIBD010008007.1:0-94197 GCA_021461705.1 Cryptotis parvus
TGTGGCGTGAGTGTATGTGAGCACTGGGAGAGGAAGCGGGTAGATGAGACTATGCCTGAGTGTGTGGCGGTGTAGACACAGGAGCTTGTGTCTATGAGTATTTGTGAGCTGGGAATACTCCAAAATGTCTCCAACTTTCCAAAATGTTTGCCTCATGGCTGGTTCTTTCCAGAATGTCCTGCTCATGGCTACTTTGTTCCGAATGTTCTGATGGCTCTTACTTTCCAGAATGTTCTCCTCAAGGCATGTTCTTTCCGAACGTTCTCCTTGGGGCTGCCAATTCCCGGAAAGTTCACCACACAGCTGATTCCTTCTGGAAAGTTCTCTTCACAGTTGGTTCTTTAAAAAAATATTTATCCTACTACTGTGAGAAATACGAGAGAGTGTTCACGATCACGTTAAGTCATACAGTGATCAAGAACCCATCACACCACCAGTGCACATTAACCACCATCTTGTGTCCTGATTCCCTCACCCACCCCAGCATGACCAACGGCAGGCACTCTGCTCCTCTCTAATAGTTCCCTTACTCTTACAAATGTCTACAGTAAACACATTGAGGAGTCATCATATATACAATGCACAGCTATAGTCTGGTATTACCATTTCCAACAATTATTTCATGGCCGATCCTTTTGAGAAATTTCGTCACAGCTGGTTCCTTGCTGAATATTTTCCTTCCCTGCAGAACGTTGTCCTAAGAGCTGGTTCTTTCTGTAACTTATAATCACAGTTAGTTCCTTCGGAATCAACTAACAGCTCCGGAATATTATCCTCACAGCAGATTCTGAACTGGAACATTCTCCTCACGTCTGGTTCTTTTCCAGAACATTCTCATCTCTGCTGGGCCTTTTCCAGAATGTACTTTGATGGCTGATTCTTCTAGAAATTTCATGGCTAGACCTTTCCTGAAGGTTCAGGCAGCGCTTACGCTCTGGACTGTTCTCCCTCACAGCTGGTATTTTCTGGAACCTTCTCTTCAAGGTTGGTTCTTTCAAGAATGGTGACGAATAACAGGGTCTGTACGGACTGTTCTGCTCAGGGAGGTTCCTATCTGGACCTTTCACCTGAGGGTGGTTCTTTCTGGGCGGCTCTTCTCACGCTGGTTCTTTCCAGAATGGTCTCGTCATGGTGGGGCCTTCCGAGAACTTTCTCCACATGGCTGTTTCTTATAAAAACCCACACGTAAAAACACAATTTCAAACCGTACATAATTCACTTTCAGTCTCACGGTGTTCCGGAACGCATGGCTCCACAAGCACTATTACTGCCCGAAGCCGTCCGCTCCCGCCCGACCCACCACTACAATTTGCCTCTTCATTCTCCTTCTCCCCTCACACACAGAGACCCGCAATCAGACATTTAGGACTTAACATGTGTATCCCAATGTCTATATTCGATGCCCAGTTCTAGGCTGGTGTGTCAATGTGCAACAATAATGTCACGGCTGGTTCTTGGGGGAACGTTTTCCTCATGGCTGGCACCTGACTGAATTTCTCCACACGGCTCTTGCTTTCCAAAACCTTCTCCTCGGGCGGGGTCTCCCTGAATGTCCTCCTCACGGCTGGTTCCTTTCCCGGGTTGTTCCTCCGGAAGGCTACTCCTCTGCATGGAGCGTCCTCCTCAGGGTTGGTTCTTTCCAGAACCTTCTCTCCCACATTGACGGTTGGTTCCTTGTGGAATCAACTCATGGCTCCTACTTTCCGGATTGTTTCCCTCACGGTGGGTTCTGTCTGCAAAGTTCTCCTCACGTCGGGTTCTTTCCAGAAAGTTCCTCACGGCTGGTGTTTTCCTCAATGTGCTCCTCACGGCGGGCCCTTTCTCGAAAATTCACGACTAGTTGTTTGTGAACGTTCTCACGCCTCTTTATTCCAGAACCTTCTCCTCAGGGCTGGTATGCTCGGAACCATCTCATCAGGGCTGGTTCTTTCCAGAATGTGGACTCACGGCAGGTTCTATCCGGAATGTTCTCCACACTGCTGGTTCTATCTGGAATGTTCTCGTCGCTCTTGGTTCTTTTTTAGAAAACCGGTTATCCTACCTACGTGGAAATATGAGTAGAAAAGTGTTCACGATTACGTTAACGTCATACAGTGTCCCAGCACCCGTCCCTCTCTTGTGGTCGTAACCCACCATCTTTCCCAAAATTCCGTGTTCCCAGCCTGCCTCTGAGGGAGGCGGTCTGCTCCTGCTCTCTCTCTCTCTCTCTCTCTCTCTCTCTCTCTCTCTCCCTCCCCTTTAAATATCTATGATACATACATTTAGAAGTCATCATGTATTCCATGCTCAGTTCTAGGTCAGTCTTACCATTTACAACAATCTTTTCCCGACAGGTTCTTTCCAAAATTTTCTCCTCATGGCGTTTTGCCACCGAACATTCTCCTCATGGCCGGTTCCTTCCAAAATGTTCTCCTCACGCCTGGTTCTTCCCAGAACATTCACGGCTGGTTCTTCCCAGGAACGTTCTCCACACAGCTGGTTCCTTTCAAAATTTTCTCCTCCTGGCCTTTGTTTCTACCTAGAATGTTATCCACATGGCTGGTTCGATCCTGAAATTTCTGCACATGGCAGGTCCAATCTGGACCATTCTCCTCAGGGTGGTTCCCTCTGGAACGCCTCTCTTCATACTCGGTTCTTTACAGAATGGTCTAGTAACGGGAGTTCTAATGGGAACTCTCTCCACCCGGCTGGTTTCTTCTTCGATGATGTACCCCCCTTACAAATACAATTTCAAAACAGTACATGATTCGCTTTCAGTCTTACAGTGTTCCAGAACCCATCGCTCCACATGGAACTATTACTCCCCCAAGCCTTCCGCCCCGCCCCCACCACACAGAGCTTGCCCTCTCTCCCTTGCACACAGAGACTCCAAATACAGACATTTAGGGCTTAACATGTGTATCCCAATGTCTATATTCGATGCCCAGTTCTAGGTCTGGTGTGTCGATGTGCAACAATTATGTCACGACTGGTTCCTTACCGAACCTTCTCCTCACGACTGGGTCTCCCTGAATGTCCTCCTCATGGCTGATTTCTTTTCCAAGAAGCTTTCTCCACAGGGCTGCTCCTTTGCAGTATTGTCCGCAGGGCTGGCTCTTTCCAGAACCTTCTCTTGATGGTTGGTTCCTTTCGGGATCCACTCTCACCTCCGACATTCGGATTGTTTCCCTCAGGGTGGGTTCTATCCTGCAACGCTTCTCCTCACGGCTTGTGTGTTCCTCAATGTGCTCATCATAGCTGACCCTCTCCTGAAAATTCACAGCTAGCTGTTTGTGAACGTTCTCACGGCTCTTTATTCCGGAACCTTCTACTGCACGGCTGGTTTTCTCCGAAACATTCCTCCTCAGGCCTGGTTCTTCCCAGAATATGGGCTCACGGCAGGTTCTATCCAGAATGTTCTCCTCACGCTGGTTCTATCTGGAATGTTCTCATTCCCTTATTCCTTTTTAGAAAAGTTCTCCTACCACTGTGAGAAACACGAGTAGAAACGTTTCACGATTACATTAACGTCATACAGTGTCCCAGCACTCTCCCGCCTCCCGTGGTTGTAACCCGAACCCTTGTCCCCTGATTCCGTGTTCCCAGCCTGCCTCTGAGGGGAGGCCGTCTGCTAACTCTCTCTCTCTCTCTCTCTCTCTCTCTCTCTCTCCTCCCTTCACTTACAAATGTGTTCAATACATACCTGTTGAAGAGGCCTGTATTCCATGCTCAGTGCTAGGTCGGTCTTACCATTTACAACAATCATTTCCCGACAGGTTCTTTCCAAAATTTTCTCCTTAGGGGCGCTTTGCCACCGAGCATTCTCCTCGTGGCCGGTTCCTTCCAAAATATTCTCCTCACGCCTGGTTCTTCCCAGAACGTTCACGGCTGGTTCTTCCCAGAACGTTCTCCACACAGCTGGTTCCTTTCCAAATGTTCTCCTCCTGGCTGTTTTTTTTCCCTAGAACGTTATCCACATGGCAGGTTCGAGCCTGAAATTTCTGCTCATGGCAGGTTTATCCCGGACCATTCTCCTCAGCGTGGTTCCCTCTGGAACGCTCTCCTCACACTGGTTCTTTCCAGAATGGTCCCGCCACGGGAGTTCTAAGGAGAACTCTCTCCACTCGGCTGGTTTCTTCTTTGATGTTGTACCCACCCTTACAAATACAATTTCAATACCGTACATGATTCGCTTTCATTCTTACAGTGTTCCAGAACCCATCGCTCCACAGTGAACTATTACCCCCCCCAAATCTTCCTCCCTCTCCCCCCAAACACACAGAGCTTGCCCTCTCCCTTCGCACACAGAGACCCGTAATACAGACATTTAGGGCTTCATTGTGTATCCCAATGCCTACGTTCGATGTCCAGTTCTAGGCCTTGTGTCGATGTGCAACAATTATGTCACGGCTGGTTCTTTGCAGAACATTCACCTCATGGCTGGTGCCTTACAGAACATTCTCCCCACGGCTTTGCTTTCCCAACCTTTCTCCTTGGGGCGGGGGTCTCCCTGAATGTCCTCCTCATGGCTGGTTCCTTTCAGGGATGTTTCTCCACAGGGCTGCTCCTCTGCGGAAGGTTCTCCTCAGGGCTGGTTCTTTCTGGAACCTTCTCTTTATGATTCCTTACCGAATCCACTCACGGCTCCTACTTTACTGATTGTTTTTCTCTAGGTGAGTTCTGTCTGCAACATTCTCTGCATGTTGGGTTCTTTCCAGAACGTTCTCCTCAAAGTTGATTTCCTCAATGTGCTCTTTCACGGCAGGCCCTCTCTCAAAAATTCAGGCTAGCTGTTTGTGAACGTTCTCACGGCTCTTTATCCTGGAACCTTCTCCGCAGGTCTGGTTTTCTCCGGAAACTTTTCCTCACGGCTGGTTCTTCCCTGAATGTGGACTCATGGCAAGTTCTATCGGAATGTTCTCCTCACAGCTGGTTCTATCTGGAATGTTCTGTCCCCTTGGTTCCTTTTTAGAAAAAGAGAAACACGAGTAGAAAAGTTTCACGACGTTCACGTCATACAGTGTCCCCAGACTCTCCCTCCTCCCGTGGTTGTTACCCACCACCTTGTCCCCTGATTCCGTGTTCCCAGCCTACCTCTGAGGGAGGCTGTCTGCTAAGCCTCTCTCTCGTTTTCTCTCTCTCTCTCCTCCGTTCACTTACCAATGTCTTCAATACATACCTTTTGAAGAGGCCGTGTATTCCATGCTCAGTGCTTGGTCGGTCTTACCATTTACAACAATCATTTCCTGACAGGTTCTTTCCAAAATTTTCTCCTTGTGGCGTTTTGCCACCGAACATTCTCCTTATGGCCGGTTCCTTCCAAAAATGTTCCCCTCAAGCCTGGTTCTTCCCAGAACGTTCACGGCTGGTTTTTCCCCAGAACGTTGTCCACACAGCTGGTTCCTTTCCAAATGTTCTCCTCCTGGCTGTTTCTTCCTAGAACGTTATCCACATGGCTGGTTTGATCCTGAAATTTCTGCTCATGGCAGGTTTTTCTGGACCATTCTCCTCAGGGTGGCTCCCTCTGGAATGCTCTCCTCACACTGGTTCTTTCCAGAATGGTTTCGTCACGGGAGTTCTAAGGAGAACTCTCTCCACTCGGCTGGTTTCTCTTCGATGATGTACCCACCCTTACAAATACAATTTCAATACCGTACATGATTTTCTTTCAGTCTTACAGTATTCCAGTACCCATCGCTCCTCATGGAACTATTACCATCCCCCAAGCCTTCCTACCCCTCCGCCCCCACCACACAGAGCTTGCCCTCTCCTTCCACAGAGAGCCCGCAATACAGACATTTAGGGCTTAACATGTGTATCCCAATGTCTACATTCGATGCCCAGTTCTTGCTGGTGTGTCGATGTGCAACAATTACGCCACAACTGGTTCGCTTACTGAACATTCTCCTCACGACGGGTCTCCCTGAATGTCCTCCTCATAGCTGGTTCCTTTCCGGGATGTTTCTTCACATGGCTGCTCCTCTGTGGAACATTGTCCTCCAGGTTGGTTATTTCCTGATGGTTGGTTCCTTTCAGAATCAACTCACGGCTCCTATTTTCCGGATTGTTTCCCTCACGGTGGGTTTCTATCCTGCAACGTTCTCCCTCACGGCTGGTGTGTTCCTCAATGTATCTCCTCACAGCTGGCCCTTTCTTGAAAATTCACAGCTAGCTGTTTGTGAACGTTCTCACGGCTCTTTATTCTGGAACCTTCTCCTCAAGGTTGTTTTTCTCCGGAACCTTCTCCTCAGGCCTGGTTCTTTCCAGAATGTGGACTCACAGCAGGTTCTATCCAGAATGTTCTCCTCACGCTGGTTCTATCAAGAATGTTCTCGTCCCCCTTGGTTCTTTTTAGGAAAAAGGTTATCCTACCACTGTGAGAAACAATAGTGGAAAAGTTTCACGATTACATTAACGCTCATACAGTGTCCCAGGACCTCTCCGCCTCCCCTGGTCGTAACCCACCACCTTTTCCCCTGATTCCGTGTTCCCAGCCTGCCTCTGAGGGGAGGCCATCTGCTAAGCCTCTCTCTCTCTCTCTCTTCTCTCTCTCTCTCTCTCTCTCTCTCTCTCCTCCCTCCGTCTCACTCATCTCTTTCTCTCTTCACTCACAAATGTCTTCAATACATACATTTCAAAGAGTTCATTTATTCCATGCTCAGTGCAAGGCCTGTATTACCATTTCCAACAGTCTTTTTCCCAGTTAGGTTCTTTCCAAATTTTCTCCTCATGACCTATTTTTCCTCAAAAATTCTCCTCAAGGCCGGTTCCTTCCAAAATGTTCTCCTCCGGATGGTTCTTTCTAGAACATTCTCCACATGGCTGGTTCAATCCTGAATGTTCTGCTCATGGCAGGTCCCTTCTGGACCATTCTCCACAGGGTGGTTCCCCTGAACGCTCTCCTCCACTCTGGTTATTTCCACAATGGTCACCTCACGGTTGTTCTAATGAGAACTCTCTCCACTCGCTGATTTCTTCTCGGATGATGAACCCACCATTACAATGCAATTTCAATACCGTACATGATTCGCTTTCCAGTCTTACAGTGTCCCAGAACCCATCGCTCCACATTGCGCTATTACCACCCCCAAGCCTTCCTCCTCGCCCCCAACCACACAGAGCTTGCCCTCTCCCTTCGCACACAGAGACCCCAATACAGACATTTAGGGCTAAACATGTATATCCCAATGTCTACATTCGATGCCCAGTTCTAGGTGGTGTGTCGATGTGCAACAATTATATCACGGCTGGTTCTTTGCAGAACGTTCTTCTCACGGCTGGTGCCTTACTGAACATTCTCCTCACGGCTTTGCTTTCCAAAACCTTCTCCTCGCCGGGGAGTCTCCCTGAATGTCCTCCTCATGGCTGGTTCCTTTCCTGGATGTTTCTCTGCAGGGCTGCTCCCTATGCGGAAGGGTGTCCTCAGGTCTGGTTCTTTCTGGAACCTTCTCCTTGTGATTAATTTCCTTGCGGAATCCACTCAAGGCTCCTACTTTCCGGATTGTTTCCCTCGGTGGGTTCTCTCTGCAACGTTCTCCGCATGTTGGGTTCTTTCCAGAACGTTCTCCTCACAGATGATTTCCTCAATGAGCTCCTCACGGCTGGCCCTGTCTCAAAAAATTCACGGCTAGCTGTTTGTGAACGTTCTCACGGCTCTTTATTCGGAACCTTCTCCGCAGGGCTGGTTTTTCTCCAGAACCTTTTCCTCAGGGCTGGTTCTTCCCTGTATGTGGACTCATGGCAAGTTCTATCCGGAATGTTCTCTCTCACGGCTGCTTGTATCTGGAAAGTTCTGGTCCCTTGGTTCCTTTTTAGAAAAAAGAGAAACACGAGTAGAAAAGTTTCACGATTACGGACTCTCCCTCCCCTCTGGTTGTTACCCACCACCTTGTCCCCTGATTCCGTGTTCCCAGCCTGCCTCTGAGGGAGGCCGTCTGCTAAGCCTCTCTCTTTGTTCTCTCTCTCTCCTCCCTTCACTTACAAATGTCTTCAATACATACCTTTAGAAGAGGCCGTGTATTCCATGCTCAGTGCTAGGTCGGTCTTACCATTTACAACAATCATTTCCTGACAGGTTCTTTGCAAAATTTTCTCCTCGTGGCGTTTTGCCACCGAACATTCTCCTCATGCTTGTTCCTTCCAAAATATTCTCCTCACGCCTGGTTCTTCCCAGAACGTCCACGGCTGGTTCTTCCCAGAACGTTCTCCACACAGCTGGTTCCTTTCAAAATTTTCTCCTCCTAGCTGTTGCTACCTAGAATGTTATCCACATGGATGGTTCGATCCTGAAATTTCTGCTCATGGCAGGTTTAATCTGGACCATTCTCCTCAGGGTGGTTTCCTCTAGGAACGCTCTCCTCACACTGTTTCTTTCCAGAATGTCTCGTCACGGGAGTTCTAACGAGAACTCTCTCCACTCGGCTGGTTTCTTCTTCAATGATGTACCCACCCTTACAAATACAATTTCAATACCGTACATGATTCGCTTTCAGTCTTACAGTGTTCCAGAACCCATTGCTCCACATGGAACTATTACCTCCCCCAATCCTTCCTCCCTCTCCCACCAACACAGAGCTTGCCATCTCCCCTTCACACACAGAGACCCACAATACAGACATTTAGGGCTTAACATGTGTATCCCAATGTCTACATTCGATGCCCAGTTCTAGGTCGGTGTGTCGATGTGCAACTATTATGTCACGAATGGTTCCTTACCGAACCTTCTCCTCACGACTGGTCACCCTGAATGTCCCTCCTCATGGCTGATTCCTTTCCTGGATGTTTCTCCACAGGGCTGCTCCTCTACGGAACATTGTCCGCAGGGCTGGTTCTTTCCAGAACCGTCTCTTGATGGTTGGTTCCTTTCGGAATCCACTCCACGGCTCCAATTTTCGATTGTTTCCCTGTGTGTGTTCTATCCTGCAAGCTTCCCCTCACGACTGCTGTGTTCCTCAATGTGCTCCTCATAGCTGGTCCCTTTCTTGAAAATTCACAGCTAGCTGTTTGTGAACGTTCTCACGGCTCTTTATTCCGGAACCTTATCCTCACAGCTGGTTTTCTCCGGAACATTCTCCTCAGGGCTGGTTCTTTCCAGAATGTGGGCTCACGGCAGGTTCTATCCGAAATGTTCTCCTCAGGCTGGTTCTATCTGGAACGTTCTCGTTTCCTCTTATTTCTTTTTAGGAAAAAGTTTCTCCTACCACTGTGAGAAACATGAGTAGAAAAGTTTCACGATTACGTTAACGTCATAAGTGTCCCGGGACTCTCCCGCCTCCCGTGGTCGTAACCCACCACCTTGTCCCATGATTCCGTGTTCCCAGCCTGCCTCTGAGGGAGGCCATCTGCTAACCTCTCTCTCTCACTCTCTCTCTCTGTCCTCCCTTCACTTACAAATGGCTTCAATACATACTTTTTGAAGAGGCTGTGTATTCCATGCTCAGTGCTAGGTTGTTTTACCATTTACAACAATCATTTTCTGACAGGTTCTTTCCAGAATTTTCTCCTCGTGGCGTTTTGCCACCGAACATTCTCCTCATGGCTGGTTCCTTCCAAAATGTTCTCCTCAAGCCTGGTTTTTCCCAGAACGTTCACAGCTGGTTCTTCCCAGAACGTTCTCCACGCAGCTGGTTCCTTTCCAAATGTTCTCCTCCTGGCTGTTTCTTCCTAGAATGTTATCCACATGGCTGGTTCGATCCTGAAATTTCTGCTCATGGCAGGTTTAATCTGGACCATTCTCCTCAGGGTGGTTCCCTCTGGAACGCTCTCCTCACACTGGTTCTTTCCAGAATGGTCTCGTCACGGTAGTTCTAACGAGAACTCTCTCCACTCGGCTGGTTTTTTCTTTTGATGATGTACCCACCCTTACAAATACAATTTCAATACCGTACATGATTCGCTTTCAGTCTTACAGTGTTCCAGAACCCATCGCTCCACATGGAACTATTACCCCCCCAAGCCTTCCTCCCCTCCCCCCAACACACAGAGCTTGCCCTCTCCTCGCACACAGAGACCCGCAATACAGACATTTAGGGCTTAACATGTGTATCCCAATGTCTACAGTCGTGCCCAGTTCTGGCTGGTGTGCCGATGTGCAAAAATTATGTCACGGCTGGTTTTTGTGGGACGTTCACCTCACGGCTGGTGCCTTACCGAACATTCTCCTCACGGCTCTTGCTTTCCAAAACCACCGCCTTGGGCGGAGTCTCCTGAATGTCCTCCTCATGGCTGGTTCCTTTCCGGGATGTTTCTCCACAGGCCTGCTCCTCTGCAGAACGTTGTCCTCAGGGCTGGTTCTTTCCGGAACCTTCTCCTCACTTGTTCCTTTGCGGAATCAGCTCATGGCTCCTACTTTCCGGATTGTTTGCCCTCACGGTGTGTTGTGTCTGCAACGTTCTCCCTCACTGGTTCCAGAATGTTCTCCTCTCTGCTGGTCTTTACCTCGATGTGCTCTTCACAGTTGGCCTTTTCTCGAAATTCAAAGCTAGCTGTTTGTGAACATTCTCTGGCTCTTTATTCCTGAACATTTTCTCCCATGGCTGGTTTCTCCAGAACCTTCTCCTCAGGGCTGGTTCTTTCCTGAATGTGGACTCAAGACAGGATCTATCCAGAATGTTTAACTCACGGCTGGTTCTATCTGGAATGTTCTCGTCTCCCTTTGTTCCTTTCTAGAAAAAAGATTATCCTACCACCGTGAGAAACACAAGTAGAAAAGTTTCACAATTACGTTAACGTCATACAGTGTCCCAGGACTCTCCCTCCTCCCCTGGTCTTAACCCACCACCTTCTCCCCCTATTCCGTGTTCCCAGCCTGCCTCTGAGGGAGGCAGTCTGCTAAGCCTCTCTCTTGCTCTCTCCCCCCCTCTCTCTTCTCTCTCTCCTCCCTCTCATGTCTCTCTCTTTCTCTCCTTCACTTACAAATGTCTATAATACATACATTTCGAAGAGACCGTGTATTCCATGCTCAGTGCTAGGCCGGTATTACCATTTCCAACAATCATTTCCCAGCAGGTTCTTTCCAGAATTTTCTCCTCACGTCCGTTTTCCTCGAACATTCTCCTCACATCTAGTTCTTCTTAGAACTTTCTGCACACGTTTGGTTCGATCCTGAATGTTTTGCTCACTGCAGGTTCGATCTGGTCCTTCTCTCTCTCAGGGTGGGTCCCTCTGGAACGCTCTCCTCACACTGGGTTATTTCCAGAATGGTCTCCTCATGGTCATTCTAACGAGAACTTTCTCCACTCGGCTGGTTTCTTCCTGATGATGTACCCACCGTTACAAATACAATTTCAATACCGTACATGATTCGCTTTCAGTCTTACAGTGTTCCAGAACCCATCGCTCCACATGGAACTATTACTACCCCAAGCCTTCCGCCCACTCCCCCTCCCCCACCACACAAGCTTGCCCTCTCCCTCGCACACAGAGACCCACAATACAGACATTTAGGGCTTAACATGTGTATCCCAATGTCTACATTCGATGCCCAGTTCTAGGTCTTGTGTCGATGTGCAACAATTATGTCACGGCTGGTTCCTTACTGAACCTTCTCCTCATGGCTTGGGTCTCCCTGAATGCCCTCCTCATGGCTGGTTCCTTTCGGGATGTTTCTCCACAGGGCTGCTCCTCTGTGGAACATTGTCCTCCTCTGTGGATGCATTGGTTCTTTCCAGAACCTTCTCCTGATGGTTGGTTCCTTTCAGGAGTCAACTCACGGCTCCCATTTTCCGATTGTTTCCCTCAGGGTGGGTTCTATCCTGCAATGTTTACCTCACGACTGGTGTGTTCCTCAATGTGCTCCTCACAGCTGGCCCTTTCTTGAAAATTCACAGCTAGTTGTTTGTGAACGTTCTCACGGCTCTTTATTCTGGAACCTTCTCCTCAGGGCTGGTTTTCTCTGGAACCTTCTCCTCAGGGCTGGTTCTTTCCTGAATGTGGACTCATGGCAGGTTCTATCCGGAATGTTCTCCTCACGGCTGGTTCTATCTGGAACGTTCTCGTCCTCCTTGGTTCTTTTCAGGAAAAGGTTATCCTACCACTGTGAGAAACACGAGTAGAAAAGTGTTCACGATTACGTTAACGTCATACAGTGTCCCGGGACTCTCCTTCTCCGTGGTCGTAACCCACCACCTTGTCCCCTATTCCGTGTTCCCAGCCTGCCTCTGAGGGAGGCCGTCTGCTAAGCCTCTCTCTCTCTCTCTCTCTCTCTCTCTCTCTCTCTCTCTCTCTCTCACACTATCTCTTCTCTCTTCACTTACAAATGTCTTCAATACATACATTTCAAGAGGCCGTGTATTCCATGCTCAGTGCTAGGCCGGTATTACCATTTCCAACAATCATTTTCCCTGACAGGTCCTTTCCAAAATTTTCTCCTCATGGCCTTTTTTCCTCGAACATTCTCCTCACAGCCGGTTCCTTCCAAAATGTTCTTCTCCCTGGTTCTTCCAAGAACTTCTCCACATGGCTGGTTCGATCCTGAATGTTCTGCTCATGGCAGGTCTCATCTGGACCATTCTCCTCAGGGTGGTTCCCCTCTGGAACGCTCTCCTCACACTGGTTATTTCCACAATGGTCTCCTCACGGTCGTTCTAATGAGAACTTTCTCCACTCGGCTGGTTTCTTCTCCAGTGATGTACCCACCATTACAAATACAATTTCAAAACCGTACATGATTCGCTTTCAGTCTTACAGTGTCCCAGAACCCATCACTCCACATTGCGCTATTACCACCCCCAAGCCTTCCTCCCGCCCCCCACCACACAGAGCTTGCCCTCTCCCCTCACACACAGAGACCCGCAATACAGACATTTAGGGCTTAACATGTGTATCCCAATGTCTACATTCGATGCCCAGTTCTAGGCCGGTGTGTCAATGTGCTACAATTATTTTGTTTGAACGTTTGTCTCATGGCTGGTGCCTTACCAAACATTCTCCTCACGGCTCTTGCTTTCCAAACTTTCTCCTTGGGGCGGAGTCTCCCTGAATGTCCTCCTCATGGCTGGTTCCTTTCCGGGAATGTTTCTCTGCAGGGCTACTCTTGGCAGAACGTTGTCCTCAGGGCTGGTTTCTTTTGGAACCTTCTCCTCACGGTTGGTTCCTTGCGGAATCAACTCACGGCTCCTACTTACTGGATTGTTTCCCTCACAGTGGGTTCTGTCTGCAACGTTCTCCTCATGTCTGGTTCTTTCCAGAACATTCTCCTCACTGTTGTTGTTTTCTGAATGTCCTTCTCACGGAGCCTCCTTTTCTAAAAAATTCATGGCTAGCTGTTTGTGCACATTCTCAAGGCTCTTTATTCTGGAACCACCTCCTCACGGCTGGTTTTCTCCGGAACCTTCTCCTCAGAGCTGGTTCTTTCCTGAATGTGGACTCACGGCAGGTTCTATCCGGAATGTTCTCTTCACGGCTGGTTCTATCTGGAATTTTCTCATTCCCCCTTGTTTCTTTTTTAGAAAAGGTTATCCTACCACTGTGAGAAACACGAGTAGAAAAGTGTTCACATTACATTAACATCATACAGTGTCCCAGCACCCTCCCTCCTCCCGTGGTCGTAACCCACCACCTTTCCCCCCTAATTCCGTGTTCCCAGCCTGCCTCTGAGGGAGGCGGTCTGCTAAGACCTCTCTCGCTCTCTCTCTCTCTCTCTCTCTCCCCTTTAAATGTCTTTGATACATACATTTCGAAGACACCATGTATTCCATGCTCAGTGCTAGGTCGGTCTTACCATTTACAACAATCATTTCCCGACAGGTTCTTTCCAAAATTTTCTCCTCGTAGGCGTTTTGCCACCGAACATTCTCCTCATGGCCAGTTCCTTCCAAAATGTTCTCCTCACGCCTGGTTCTTCCCAGAACGTTCACGGCTGGTTCTTCCCCAGAACGTTCTCCACACAGCTGGTTCCTTTCCAAATGTTCTCCTCCTGGCTGTTTCTACCTAGAATGTTATCCACATGGCTGGTTCGATCCTGAAATTTCTGCTCATGGCAGGTTTAATCTGGACCATTCTCCTCAGGGTGGCTTCCCTCTGGAATGCTCTCCTCACACTGGTTCTTTCCAGAATGGTCTCGTCACGGGTAGTTCTAATGAGAACTCTCTCCACTCGGCTGGTTTCTTCTTCGATGATGTACCCACCCTTACAAATACAATTTCAATACCGTACATGATTCGCTTTCAGTCTTACAGTGTTCCAGAACCCATCGCTCCACATGGAACTATTACCTCCCCCAATCCTTCCTCCCTCTCCCCCACCACACAGAGCTTGCCCCTCTCCCCTTGCACACAGAGACCCGCAATACAGACATTTAGGGCTTAACATGTGTATCCCAATGTCTACATTCGATGCCCAGTTCTAGGTCGGTGTGTCGATGTGCAACAATTATGTCACGACTGGTTCCTTACGAACATTCTCCTCATGACTGGGTCTCCCTGAATGTCCTCCTCATGGCTGGTTCCTTTCCGGGATGTTTCTCCACAGGGCTGCTCCTCTGTGGAACATTGTCCTCAGGGCTGGTTCTTTCCAGAACCTTCTCTTGATGGTTGGTTCCTTTCGGAATCCACTCCACGGCTCCTATTTTCTGATTGTTTCCCTCAGGGTGGGTTCTATCCTGCAACGTTTTCCTCACGGCTGGTGTGTTCCTCAATGTGCTCCTCACAGCTGGCCCTTTCTTGAAAATTCACAGCTAGCTGTTTGTGAACGTTCTCACGGCTCTTTATTCCGGAACCTTCTCCTCACGGCTGGTTTTCTCCGGAACCTTCTCCTCAGGCCTGGTTCTTCCCTGAATGTGGACTCATGGCAGGTTCTATCCGAATGTTCTCCTCACGGCTGGTTCTATCTGGAATGTTCTCTTCCCTCTTGTTTCTTTTAGGAAAAAGGTTATCCTACCACTGTGAGAAACACGAGTAGAAAAGTTTCACGATTACGTTAACGTCATACAGTGTCCCAGGACTCTCCCTCCTCCCGTGGTCGTAACCCACCACCTTGTCCCCTATTCCGTGTTCCCAGCCTGCCTCTGAGGGAGGCCGTCTGCTAAGCCTCTCTCTCTCTTCTCTCTCTCTCTCTCTCTTCACTTACAAATGTCTTCAATACATACCTTTTGAAGAGGCCGTGTATTCCATGCTCAGTGCTAGGTCGGTCTTACCATTTACAACAATCATTTCCTGACAGGTTCTTTCCAAAATTTTTCTCCTCGTGGCGTTTTGCCACCGAACATTCTCCTCATGGCCGGTTCCTTCCAAAATGTTCTCCTCACGCCTGGTTCTTCCCAGAACGTTCACGGCTGGTTCTTCCCAGAACGTTCTCCACACAGCTGGTTCCTTTCCAAATGTTCTCCTCCTGGCTGTTTTTTCCTAGAACGTTATCCACATGGCTGGTTCGATCCTGAAATTTCTGCTCATGGCAGGTTTAATCTGGACCATTCTCCTCAGGGTGGTTCCCTCTGGAACGCTCTCCTCACACTGGTTCTTTCCAGAATGGTCTCGTCACGGGAGTTCTAACGAGAACTCTCTCCACTCGGCTGGTTTCTCTTCGATGATGTACCCACCCTTACAAATACAATTTCAATACCGTACATGATTCGCTTTCAGTCTTACAGTGTTCCAGAACCCATCGCTCCACATGGAACTATTACCACCCCAAGCCTTCCTCCCTCTCCCCCCACCACACAGAGCTTGCCCTCTCCCCTTCGCACACAGAGACCCGCAATACAGACATTTAGGGCTTAACATGTGTATCCCAATGCCTACATTCGATGCCCAGTTCTTAGGTGTGTCGATGTGCAACAATTATGTCACGGTTGGTTCTTTTGGCGTTCGCCTCACGGCTGGTGCCTTACCGAACATTCTCCTCACGGCTTTGCTTTCCAAACTTCTCCTTGGGGCGGGGTCTCCCTGAATGTCCTCCTCATGGCTGGTTCCTTTCCGGGATGTTTCTCCACAGGGCTGCTCCTCTGCGGAAGGTTCTCCTCAGGGCTGGTTCTTTCTGGAACCTTCTCCTTATTGATTCCTTACGGAATCCACTCACGGCTCCTACTTTTCGGATTGTTTCCCTCAGGTGGGTTCTGTCTGCAACGTTCTCTGCATGTTGGGTTCTTTCCAGAACGTTCTCCTCACAGTTGATTTCCTCAATGTGCTCCTCACGGCTGGCCCTCTCTCAAAAATTCACGGCTAGCTGTTTGTGAACGTTCTCACGGCTCTTTATTCGGGAACCTTCTCCGCACGGCTGGTTTTCTCGGAACCTTCTCCTCAGGGCTGGTTCTTCCCTGAATGTGGACTCATGGCAAGTTCTATCCGGAATGTTCTCCTCACAGCTGGTTCTATCTGGAATGTTCTGTCCCCTTGGTTCCTTTTAGAAAAAGAGAAACACGAGTAGAAAAGTTTCACGATTACGTTAACGTCATACAGTGTCCCAGGACTCTCCCTCCTCCCGTGGTTGTAACCCACCACCTTGTCCCCTGATTCCGTGTTCCCAGCCTGCCTCTGAGGGAGGCCGTCTGCTAAGCCTCTCTCTCTCTCTCTCTCTCTCTCTCCTTCACTTACCAATGTCTTCAATACATACCTTTTGAAGAGGCCGTGTATTCCATGCTCAGTGCTAGGTCGGTCTTACCATTTACAACAATCATTTCCTGACAGGTTCTTTCCAAAATTTTTCTCCTCGTGGCGTTTTGCCACCGAACATTCTCCTCATGGCCGGTTCCTTCCAAAATGTTCTCCTCACGCCTGGTTCTTCCCAGAACGTCCGGCTGGTTCTTCCCAGAACGTTCTCCACACAGCTGGTTCCTTTCCAAATGTTCTCCTCCTGGCTGTTTCTTCCTAGAACGTTATCCACATGGCTGGTTTGATCCTGAAATTTCTGCTCATGGCAGGTTTAATCTGGACCATTCTCCTCAGGGTGGTTCCCTCTGGAACGCTCTCCTCACACTGGTTCTTTCCAGAATGGTCTCGTCACGGGAGTTCTAACGAGAACTCTCTCCACTCGGCTGGTTTCTTCTTCGATGATGTACCCACCCTTACAAATACAATTTCAATACCGTACATGATTCGCTTTCAGTCTTACAGTGTTCCAGAACCCATCGCTCCACATTGCGCTATTACCACCCCCCAAGCCTTCCTCCCCTCCCCCACCACACAGAGCTTGCCCTCTCCCTTCACACACAGAGACCCGCAATACAGACATTTAGGGCTTAACATGTGTATCCCAATGTCTACATTCGATGCCCAGTTCTTGCTGGTGTGTCGATGTGCAACAATTATGTCACGACTGGTTCCTTACTGAACATTTCTCCTCACGGCTTTTTTTGGGTCTCCCTGAATGTCCTCCTCATGGCTGGTTCCTTTCCGGGATGTTTCTCCACAGGGCTGCTCCTCTGCGGAACCTTGTCCTCAGGGCTGGTTCTTTCCGGAACCTTCTCCTGATGGTTGGTTCCTTTCAGAATCCACTCACGGCTCCTATTTTCTGATTGTTTCCCTCACGGTGGGTTCTATCCTGCAACGTTCTCCTCACGACTGGTGTTTTCCTCAATGTGCTCCTCATGGCTGGCCCTTTTCTTGAAAATTCACAGCTAGTTGTTTGTGAACGTTCTCACGGCTCTTTATTCTGGAACCTTCTCCTCACGGCTGGTTTTCTCCGGAACCTTCTCCTCAGGGCTGGTTCTTTCCTGAATGTGGACTCATGGCAGGTTCTATCCGGAATGTTCTCCTCACGCTGGTTCTATCTGGAATTTTCTTGTCCCCCTTGGTTCTTTTTAGGAAAAAGGTTATCCTACCACTGTGAGAAACACGAGTAGAAAAGTTTCACGATTACGTTAACATCATACAGTGTCCCAGGACTCTCCTCCTCCCGTGGTCGTAACCCACCACCTTGTCCCCTGATTCCGTGTTCCCAGCCTGCCTCTGAGGGAGGCCGTCTGCTAAGCCTCTCTCTCTCTCTCTCTCTCTCTCTCTCTCCCCCCCTCTCTCTCTTCACTTACAAATGTCTTCAATACATACCTTTTGAAGAGGCCATGTATTCCATGCTCAGTGCTAGGTCGGTCTTACCATTTACAACAATCATTTCCTGACAGGTTCTTTCCAAAATTTTTCTCCTCGTGGCGTTTTGCCACCGAACATTCTCCTCATGGCCGGTTCCTTCCAAAATGTTCTCCTCACGCCTGGTTCTTCCCAGAACGTTCACGGCTGGTTCTTCCCAGAACGTTCTCCACACAGCTGGTTCCTTTTCCAAATGCTCTCCTCCTGGCTGTTTCTTCCTAGAATGTTATCCACATGGCTGGTTCGATCCTGAAATTTCTGCTCATGGCAGGTTTAATCTGGACCATTCTCCTCAGGGTGGTTCCCTCTGGAACGCTCTCCTCACACTGGTTCTTTCCAGAATGGTCTCGTCACGGGAGTTCTAACGAGAACTCTCTCCACTCGGCTGGTTTCTTCTTTGATGATGTACCCACCCTTACAAATACAATTTCAATACCGTACATGATTCGCTTTCAGTCTTACAGTGTTCCAGAACCCATCGCTCCACATGGAACTATTACCCTCCCCCCAAGCCTTCCTCCCTCCCCCCACCACACAGAGCTTGCCCTCTCCCTTCACACACAGAGACCCCCAATACAGATATTTAGGGCTTAACATGTGTATCCCAATGTCTACATTCGATGCCCAGTTCTTGCTGGTGTGTCGATGTGCAACAATTATGTCACGACTGGTTCCTTACCGAACATTCTCCTCACGACTGGGTCTCCCTGAATGTCCTCCTCATGGCTGCTCCTCTACGGAACATTCTGGCAGGGCTGGTTCTTTCCAGAACCTTCTCCTGATGGTTGGTTCCTTTAAGAATCAACTCACGGCTCCCATTTTCCGATTGTTTCCCTCAGGTTGGGTTCTATCCTGCAACGTTCTCCTCACGACTGGTGTGTTCCTCAATGTGCTCCTCACAGCTGGCCCTTTCTTGAAAATTCACAGCTAGTTGTTTGTGAACGTTCTCACGGCTCTTTTATTCGGAACCTTCTCCTCACGGCTGGTTTTCTCCCGAACCTTCTCCTCAGGGCTGGTTCTTTCCTGAATGTGGACTCATGGCAGGTTCTATCCGGAATGTTCTCCTCACGCTGGTTCTATCTGGAACGTTCTTGTCCTCCTTGGTTCTTTTCAGGAAAAGGTTATCCTACCACTGTGAGAAACACGAGTAGAAAAGTTTCACGATTACATTAACGTCATACAGTGTCCCGGGACTCTCCTGCCTCCCCATGGTCGTAACCCACCACCTTGTCCCCTATTCCGTGTTCCCAGCCTGCCTCTGAGGGAGGCCGTCTGCTAAGCCTCTCTCTCTCTCTCTCTCTCTCTCTCTCTCTCTCTCTCTCTCCCTCTCACTATCTCTTCTCTCTTCACTTACAAATGTCTTCAATACATACATTTCAAGAGGCTGTTTATTCCATGCTCAGTGCTAGGCCTGTATTACCATTTCCAACAGTCTTTTCCCAGTTAGGTTCTTTCCAAATTTTCTCCTCATGGCCTTTTTTTCTTCGAAAATTCTCCTCACGGCCGGTTCCTTCCAAAATGTTCTCCTCCTGATGGTTCTTTCTAGAACATTCTCCACATGGCTGGTTTAATCCTGAATGTTCTGCTCACGGCAGGTCCCTTCTGGACCATTCTCCTCAGGGTGGTTCCCTGGAACGCTCTCCTCACACTCGTTATTTCCACAATGGTCTCCTCACGGTCGTTCTAATGAGAACTTTCTCCACTCGGCTGGTTTCTTCTCCGATGATGAACCCCCATTACAATGCAATTTCAAAACCGTACATGATTCGCTTTCAGTCTTACAGTGTTCCAGAACCCATCGCTCCACATTGGCTATTACCACCCCCAAGCCTTCCTCCCTCCCCCACCACACAGAGCTTGCCCTCTCCCTTCCACACAGAGACCCGCAATACAGACATTTAGGGCTTAACATGTGTATCCCAATGTCTACATTCGATGCCCAGTTCTAGGCGGTGTGTCGATGTGCAACAATTATGTCACGGCTGGTTCTTTGCAGAACATTTGTCTCACGGCTGGTGCCTTCCGACTTCTCCTCACGGCTTTGCTTTCCAAAACCTTCTCCTTGGGCGGGGTCTCCCTGAATGTCCTCCTCATGGCTGGTTCCTTTCCGGGATGTTTCTCCACAGGGCTGCTCCTCTGTGGAACATTGTCCTCAGGGCTGGTTCTTTCTGGAACCTTCTCCTCATTGGTTCCTTTGGAATCCACTCACGGCTCCTATTTTCCGATTGTTTCCCTTACGGTGGGTTCTATCTCTGCAACATTCTCCTCACGGCTGGTGTGTTCCTCAATGTTCTCCTCACGGCTGGCCCTTTCTTAAAAATTCACAGCTAGCTGTTTGTGAACGTTCTCACGGCTCTTTATTCCGGAACTTTCTTCTCCTCAGGGCTGGTTCTTTCCTGAATGTGGACTCATGGCAGGTTCTATCCGGAATGTTCTCCTCACGGCTGGTTCTATCTGGAATGTTCTCGTCCCCTTTTTGTTTCTTTTTAGAAAAGGTTATCCTACCACTGGGAGAAACACGAGTAGAAAAGTGTTCACGATTACGTTAACGTCATACAGTGTCCCAGGACTCTCCCTCCTCCCGTGGTTGTAACCCACCACCTTGTCCCCTGATTCCGTGTTCCCAGCCTGCCTCTGAGGGAGGCGGTCTGCTAAGCCTCTCTCTCTCTCTCTCTCTCTCTCTCCCTTCACTTACAAACGTCTTCAATACATACCTTTTGAAGAGCCGTGTATTCCATGCTCAGTGCTAGGTCGGTCTTACCATTTACAACAATCATTTCCCTGACAGGTTCTTTCCAAAATTTTCTCCTCGTGGCGTTTTGCCACGAACATTCTCCTCATGGCCGGTTCCTTCCAAAATGTTCTCCTCACGCCTGGTTCTTCCCAGACGTCACGCTGGTTCTTCCCAGAACGTTCTCCACCCAGCTGGTTCCTTTCCAAATGCTCTCCTTGGTGTTTCTTCCTAGAATGTTATCCACATGGCTGGTTCGATCCTGAAATTTCTGCTCATGGCAGGTTTAATCTGGACCATTCTCCTCAGGGTGGTTCCCTCTGGAACGCTCTCCTCACACTGGTTCTTTCCAGAATGGTCTCGTCACGGAGGTTCTAATGAGAACTCTCTCCACTCGGCTGGTTTCTCTTCGATGATGTACCCACCCTTACAAATACAATTTCAATACCGTACATGATTTGCTTTCAGTCTTACAGTGTTCCAGAACCCATCGCTCCACATTGCACTATTACCACCCCCAAGCCTTCCTCCCTCCCCCCCACCACACAGAGCTTGCCCTCTCCCTTCGCACACAGAGACCCGCAATACAGACATTTAGGGCTTAACATGTGTATCCCAATGTCTACATTCGATGCCCAGTTCTGGCTGGTGTGTCGATGTGCAACAATTATGTCATGGTTGGTTCTTTTGAACGTTCGCCTCACGGCTGGTGCCTTACAAAACATTCTCCTCACGGCTTTGCTTTCCAAAACCTTCTCCTCGGGCGTCTCCCTGAATGTCCTCCTCATGGCTGGTTCCTTTCTGGGATGTTTCTCCGCAGGGCTGCTCTCTTTGTCCTCAAGGCTGGTTCTTTCTGGAACCTTCCTTTTTGATTCCTTGCGGAATCCACTCACGGCTCCTACTTTCCGATTGTTTCCCACGGTGGGTTCTGTCTGCAATGTTCTCCTCACCTTGTTCTTTTCCAGAACGTTCTCCTCACAGCTGGTGTTTTCCTCAATGTGCTCCTCACGGCTGGCCCTTTCTTGAAAATTCACAGCTAGCTGTTTGTGAACGTTCTCACGGCTCTTTATTCCGGAACCTTCTCCTCACGGCTGGTTTTCTCCGGAACCTTCTCCTCAGGGCTGGTTCTTTCCTGAATGTGGACTCATGGCAGGTTCTATCCGGAATGTTCTCCTCACGGCTGGTTCTATTTGGAACATTCTCTTCTCCCTTTGGTTCTTTTCAAAAAGGTTATCCTACCACTGTGAGAAACACGAGTAGAAAAGTTTCACGATTAACGTCATCACAGTGTCCCAGGACTCTCCCTCCTCCCGTGGTCGTAACCCACCACCTTGTCCCCTGATTCCGTGTTCCCAGCCTGCCTCTGAGGGAGGCGCGTCTGCTAAGCCTCTCTCTTCTCTCTCTCTCTCTCTCTCTCTCTTCACTTACAAATGTCTTCAATACATACCTTTTGAAGAGGCCATGTATTCCATGCTCAGTGCTAGGTCGGTCTTACCATTTACAACAATCATTTCCCGACAGGTTCTTTCCAAAATTTTCTCCTCGTGGCGTTTTGCCACCGAACATTCTCCTCATGGCCGGTTCCTTCCAAAATGTTCTTCTCACGCCTGGTTCTTCCCAGAACGTTCACGGCTGGTTCTTCCCAGAACGTTCTCCACACAGCTGGTTCCTTTCAAAATGCTCTCCTCCTGGCTGTTTCTTCCTAGAATGTTATCCACATGGCTGGTTCGATCCTGAAATTTCTGCTCATGGCAGGTTTAATCTGGACCATTCTCCTCAGGGTGGTTCCCTCTGGAGCGCTCTCCTCACACTGGTTCTTTCCAGAATGGTCTCGTCACGGGAGTTCTAACGAGAACTCTCTCCACTCGGCTGGTTTCTTCTTTGATGATGTACCCACCATTACAAATACAATTTCAAAACCGTACATGATTCGCTTTCAGTCTTACAGTGTTCCAGAACCCATCGCTCCACATTGCGCTATTACCACCCCCCCAAGCCTTCCTCCCGCCCCCACCACACAGAGCTTGCCCTCTCCCTCACACACAGAGACCCGCAATACAGATATTTAGGGCTTAACATGTGTATCCCAATGTCTACATTCGATGCCCAGTTCTTGGTCGGTGTGTCGATGTGCAACAATTATGTCACGACTGGTTCCTTACCGAACCTTCTCCTCACGACTGGGTCTCCCTGAATGTCCTCCTCATGGCTGCTCCTCTACGTAACATTGTCCGCAGGGGCTGGTTCTTTCCAGAACCTTCTCCTGATGGTTGGTTCCTTTCAGAATCAACTCACGGCTCCCTATTTTCCGATTGTTTCCCTCAGCGTGGGTTCTATCCTGCAACGTTCTCCTCACGACTGGTGTGTTCCTCAATGTGCTCCTCACAGCTGGCCCTTTCTTGAAAATTCACAGCTAGTTGTTTGTGAACATTCTCAAGGCTCTTTTATTCTGGAACCTTCTCCTCACGGCTGGTTTTCTCCGGAACATTCTCCTCAGGGCTGGTTCTTTCCTGAATGTGGACTCATGGCAGGTTCTATCCGGAATGTTCTCCTCACGCTGGTTCTATCTGGAACGTTTTCTTTCCCTCCTTGGTTCTTTTTCAGGAAAAGGTTATCCTACCACTGTGAGAAACACGAGTAGAAAAGTTTCACGATTACGTTAACGTCATACAGTGTCCCAGGACTCTCCGCCTCCCGTGGTCGTAACCCACCACCTTGTCCCCTATTCCGTGTTCCCAGCCTGCCTCTGAGGGAGGCCGTCTGCTAAGCCTCTCTCTCTCTCTCTCTCTCTCTCTCTCTCTCCCTCCCTCTCACTATCTCTTCTCTCTTCACTTACAAATGTCTTCAATACATACATTTCGAAGAGGCCGTTTATTCCATGCTCAGTGCTAGGCCTGTATTACCATTTCCAACAGTATTTTCCCTGTTAGGTTCTTTCCAAATTTTCTCCTCATGGCCTTTTTTTCCTCGAAAATTCTCCTCACGGCCGGTTCCTTCCAAAATGTTCTCCTCCCGCTGGTTCTTCCTAGAACGTCTCCACACAGCTGGTTCAATCCTGAATGTTCTGCTCATGGCAGGTCCCTTCTGGACCATTCTCCTCAGGGTGGTTCCCTCTGGAGCGCTCTCCTCACACTCGTTATTTCCACAATGGTCTCCTCACGGTTGTTCTAATGAGAACTTTCTCCACTCGGCTGGTTTCTTCTCCGATGATGTACCCCCCATTACAATGCAATTTCAAAACCGTACATGATTCGCTTTCAGTCTTACAGTGTTCCAGAACCCATCGCTCCACATTGCACTATTACCACCCCCCAAGCCTTCCTCCCGCCCCCACCACACAGAGCTTGCCCTCTCCCTTCGCACACAGAGACCCGCAATACAGACATTTAGGGCTTAACATGTGTATCCCAATGTCTACATTCGATGCCCAGTTCTAGGCGGTTGTGTCAATGTGCAACAATTATTTGCTGAACGTTTGTCTCACGGCTGGTGCCTTACCAAACATTCTCCTCATGGCTCTTGCTTTCCAAACTTTCTCCTTGGGGCGGAGTCTCCCTGAATGTCCTCCTCATGGCTGGTTCCTTTCCGGGATGTTTCTCTGCAGGGCTGCTCCTCTGTGGAACGTTGTCCTCAGGGCTGGTTTATTTCTGGAACCTTCTCCTCACGGTTGGTTCCTTGTGGAATCAACTCACGGCTCCTACTTTCTGGATTGTTTCCCCTCACGGTGGTTTCTGTCCTGCAATGTTCTCCTCATGTCTGGTTCTCTCCAGAACATTCTCCTCACTGTTGTTGTTTTCTCAATGTCCTCCTCACGGCTGGCCTCCTTTTCTAAAAAATTCATGGCTAGCTGTTTGTGAACGTTCTCACGGCTCTTTATTCTGGAACCTTCTCCTCACGGCTGGTTTTCTCCGGAACCTTCCCCTCAGGGCTGGTTCTTTCCTGAATGTGGACTCACGGCAGGTTCTATCCGGAATGTTCTCTTCACGGCTGGTTCTATCTGGAATGTTCTCATTCCCCCTTGTTTCTTTTTATAGAAAAGGTTATCCAACCACTGTGAGAAACACGAGTAGAAAAGTGTTCATCGATTACGTTAACATCATACAGTGTCCCAGCACCCTCCCTCCTCCCGTGGTTGTAACCCACCATCTTTCCCCCCAATTCCGTGTTCCCAGCCTGCCTCTGAGGGAGGCGGTCTGCTAAGCCTCTGCCTCTCTCTCTCTCTCTCTCTCTCTCTCTCTCTCCCTTTAAATGTCTATGAATACATACCTTTTGAAGCAGCCATGTATTCCATGCTCAGTTCTAGGTCGGTCTTACCATTTACAACAATCATTTCCTGACAGGTTCTTTCCAAAATTTTCTCCTCGTGGCGTTTTGCCACCGAACATTCTCCTCATGGCCGGTTCCTTCCAAAATGTTCTCCTCACGCCTGGTTCTTCCCAGAACGTTCACGGCTGGTTCTTCCCAGAACATTCTCCACACAGCTGGTTCCTTTCCAAATGTTCTCCTCCTGGCTGTTTCTTCCTAGAATGTTATCCACATGGCTGGTTCGATCCTGAAATTTCTGCACATGGCAGGTTTAATCTGGACCATTCTCCTCAGGGTGGTTTCCCTCTGGAACGCTCTCCTCACACTGGTTCTTTCCAGAATGGTCTCGTCACGGGTAGTTCTAATGAGAACTCTCTCCACTCGGCTGGTTTCTTCTTCGATGATGTACCCACCCTTACAAATACAATTTCAATACCGTACATGATTCGCTTTCAGTCTTACAGTGTTCCAGAACCCATCGCTCCACATGGAACTATTACCCTCCCCCAAGCCTTCCTCCCTCTCCCCCACCACACAGAGCTTGCCCTCTCCCTTGCACACAGAGACCCGCAGTACAGACATTTAGGGCTTAACATGTGTATCCCAATGTCTACATTCGATGCCCAGTTCTAGGTCGGTGTGTAGATGTGCAACAATTATGTCACGACTGGTTCCTTACCGAACCTTCTCCTCATGACTGGGTCTCCCTGAATGTCCTCCTCATGGCTGGTTCCTTTCCGGGATGTTTCTCCACAGGGCTGCTCCTCTGTGGAACATTGTCCTCAGGGCTGGTTCTTTCCAGAACCTTCTCTTGATGTTTGGTTCCTTTCGGGATCCACTCACGGCTCCGATTTTCTGATTGTTTCCCTCAGGGTGGGTTCTATCCTGCAACGTTCTCCTCATGGCTGGTGTGTTCCTCAATGTGCTCCTCACTAGCTGGCCCTTTCTTGAAAATTCACAGCTAGCTGTTTGTGAACGTTCTCACGGCTCTTTATTCCTGAACCTTCTCCTCACGGCTGGTTTTCTCCGGAACATTCTCCTCAGGGCTGGTTCTTCCCTGAATGTGGACTCATGGCAGGTTCTATCCGGAATGTTCTCCTCACGCTGGTTCTATCTGGAACGTTCTCGTTCCCTCTTGTTTCTTTTTAGGAAAAAGGTTATCCTACCACTGTGAGAAACACGAGTAGAAAAGTTTCACGATTACGTTCACGTCATACAGTGTCCCAGGACTCTCCCTCCTCCCTGGTCGTAACCCACCACCTTGTCCCCTGATTCCGTGTTCCCAGCCTGCCTCTGAGGGAGGCCGTCTGCTAAGCCTCTCTCTCTCTCTCTCTCTCTCTCTCTCTTCACTTACAAATGTCTTCAATACATACCTTTTGAAGAGGCCGTGTATTCCATGCTCAGTTCTAGGTCGGTCTTACCATTTACAACAATCATTTCCCGACAGGTTCTTTCCAAAATTTTCTCCTCGGGCGTTTTTGCCCCTGAACATTCTCCTCATGGCCGGTTCCTTCCAAAATGTTCTCCTCACGCCTGTTCTTCCCCGCCCTGGTTCTTCCCAGAACGTTCTCCACACAGCTGGTTCCTTTCCAAATGTTCTCCCCCTGGCTGTTTTTTCCTAGAACGTTCTCCACATGGCAGGTTCGATCCTGAAATTTCTGCTCATGGCAGGTTTTTCTGGACCATTCTCCTCAGGGTGGTTCCCTCTGGAACGCTCTCCTCACACTGGTTCTTTCCAGAATGGTCTCCTCACGGGAGTTCTAAGGAGAACTCTCTCCACTCGGCTGGTTTCTTCTTCGATGTTGTACCCACCCCATTACAAATACAATTTCAAAACCGTACATGATTCGCTTTCAGTCTTACAGTGTTCCAGAACCCATCGCTCCACATTGCACTATTACCCCCCCCCCAAGCCTTCCTCCCCCTCCCCCCCACCACACAGAGCTTGCCCTCTCCCTTCGCACACAGAGACCCATAATACAGACATTTAGGGCTTCACATGTGTATCCCAATGCCTACATTCGATGCCCAGTTCTAGGCCGGTGTGTCGATGTGCAACAATTATGTCACGGCTGGTTCTTTTGCAGAACGTTCACCTCACGGCTGGTGCCTTACAGAACATTCTCCTCACGGCTTTGCTTTCCCAAACTTTCTCCTTGGGCGGAGTCTCCCTGAATGTCCTCCTCATGGCTGGTTCCTTTCAGGGATGTTTCTCCACAGGGCTGCTCCTCTGCGGAAGGTTCTCCTCAGGGCTGGTTCTTTCTGGAACCTTCTCCTTACGTTGATTCCTTACCGAATCCACTCACGGCTCCTACTTTACTGGATTGTTTCCCTCTAGGTGGGTTCTGTCTGCAACATTCTCCGCATGTTGGGTTCTTTCCAGAACGTTCTCCTCACAGTTGATTTCCTCAATGTGCTCTTCACGGCTGGCCCTCTCTCAAAAATTCAGGCTAGCTGTTTGTGAACGTTCTCACGGCTCTTTATCCTGGAACCTTCTCCGCAGGTCTGGTTTTCTCCGGAACCTTTTCCTCACGGCTGGTTCTTCCCTGAATGTGGACTCATGGCCAGTTCTATCCGGAATGTTCTCCTCACAGCTGCTTCTATCTGGAATGTTCTGTCCCCTTGGTTCCTTTTTAGAAAAAGAGAAACACAAGTAAAAAAGTTTCACGATTACGTTGACGTCATACAGTGTCCCAGGACTCTCCCTCCTCCCGTGGTTGTTACCCACCACCTTGTCCCCTGATTCCGTGTTCCCAGCCTACCTCTGAGGGAGGCTGTCTGCTAAGCCCTCTCTCTCGTTCTCTCTCTCTCTCTCTCCGTTCACTTACCAATGTCTTCAATACATACCTTTTGAAGAGGCCGTGTATTCCATGCTCAGTGCTAGGTCGGTCTTACCATTTACAACAATCATTTCCCGACAGGTTCTTTCCAAAATTTTCTCCTCGTGGCGTTTTGCCACCGAACATTCTCCTTATGGCGGTTCCTTCCAAAATGTTCTCCTCAAGCCTGGTTCTTCCCAGAACGTTCACGGCTGGTTTTTCCCAGAACGTTCTCCACACAGCTGGTTCCTTTCCAAATGTTCTCTCCTCCTGGCTGTTTCTTCCTAGAACGTTATCCACATGGCTGGTTTGATCCTGAAATTTCTGCTCATGGCAGGTTTATCTGGACCATTCTCCTCAGGGTGGTTCCCTCTGGAACGCTCTCCTCACACTGGTTCTTTCCAGAATGGTCTCGTCACGGGAGTTCCTAAGGAGAACTCTCTCCACTCGGCTGGTTTCTCTTCGATGATGTACCCACCCTTACAAATACAATTTCAATACCGTACATGATTTGCTTTCAGTCTTACAGTATTCCAGTTCCCATCGCTCCTCATGGAACTATTACCATCCCCCAAACCTTCCTCCCCTCCAACCCCACCACACAGAGCTTGCCCTCTCCCTTCCCACACAGAGACCCACAATACAGACATTTAGGGCTTAACATGTGTATCCCAATGTCTACATTCGATGCCCAGTTCTTGCTGGTGTGTCGATGTGCAACAATTACGTCACAACTGGTTCGTTACTGAACATTCTCCTCACGACTTGGTCTCCCTGAATGTCCTCCTCATAGCTGGTTCCTTTCCGGGATGTTTCTCCACAGGGCTGCTCCTCTGTGGAACATTGTCCTCAGGGCTGGTTCTTTTCTCCTGATGGTTGGTTCCTTTCAGAATCAACTCCACGGCTCCTATTTTCCGATTGTTTCCCTCAGGGTGGGTTCTATCCTGCAACGTTCTCCTCCACGGCTGGTGTGTTCCTCAATGTGCTCCTCACAGCTGTCCCTTTCTTGAAAATTCACAGCTAGCTGTTTGTGAACGTTCTCACGGCTCCTTATTCGGAACCTTCTCCTCAAGGTTGTTTTTCTCCGGAACCTTCTCTTCAGGCCTGGTTCTTTCCAGAATGTGGACTCACGGCAGGTTCTATCCAGAATGTTCTCCTCACGCTGGTTCTATCAAGAATGTTCTCGTCCCCCCTTGGTTCTTTTTAGGAAAAAGGTTATCTTACCACTGTAGAAACAACAGTAGAAAAGTTTCACGATTACATTAACGTCATACAGTGTCCCGGGACTCTCCTGCCTCCCCTGGTCGTAACCCACCACCTTTTCCCCTGATTCCGTGTTCCCAGCCTGCCTCTGAGGGAGGCCATCTGCTAAGTCTCTCTCTCTCTCTCTCTCTCTCTCTCTCTCTCTCTCTCTCTCCCTCCCTCTCACTATCTCTCCTCTCTTCACTTACAAATGTCTTCAATACATACATTTCAAAGAGGCCATTTATTCCATGCTCAGTGCAAGGCCTGTATTACCATTTCCAACAGTCTTTTCCCAGTTAGGTTGTTTCCAAATTTTCTCGTCATGGTCTTTTTTTTCTTCGAAAATTCTCCTCAAGGCCGGTTCCTTCCAAAATGTCTCCTCCTCCTGGTTCTCCCCGCAGCCCCCCGAGCAACACCAGGAGTAATTCCTGAGTGCAGAGCCAGGAGTAACCCCTGAGCACCGCCGGGGTGACCCAAAAACAAAAAAAAATCTCCTGATGGTTCTTTCTAGAACATTCTCCACATGGCTGGTTCAATCCTGAATGTTCTGCTCATGGCAGGTCCCTTCTGGACCATTCTCCACAGGGTGGTTCCCCTGGAACGCTCTCCTCACTCTCGTTATTTCCACAATGGTCACCTCACGGTTGTTCTAATGAGAACTCTCTCCACTTCGCTGATTTCTTCTCCGATGATGAACCCCCATTACAATGCAATTTCAATACCGTACATGATTCGCTCTCAGTCTTACAGTGTCCCAGAACCCATCGCTCCACATTGCGCTATTACCACCCCCAAGCCTTCCGCCCCCTCCCCCCCACCACACAGAGCTTGCCCTCTCCCTTCGCACACAGAGACCCGCAATACAGACATTTAGGGCTAAACATGTGTATCCCAATGACTACATTCGATGCCCAGTTCTAGGTCCGTGTGTCGATGTGCAACAATTATGTCACGGCTGGTTCTTTGCAGAACTTTTGTCTCACGGCTGGTGCCTTACCGAACATTCTCCTCACGGCTTTGCTTTCCAAAACCTTCTCCTTGGGGCGGGGTCTCCCTGAATGTCCTCCTCATGGCTGGTTCCTTTCCGGGATGTTTCTCCACAGGGCTGCTCCTCTGCGGAAGGTTCTCCTCAGGGCTGGTTCTTTCTGGAACCTTCTCCTTACCGATTCCTTACAGAATCCACTCACGGCTCCTACTTTGCGGATTGTTTCCCTTGCGGTGGGTTCTGTCTGCAACGTTCTCTGCATGTTGGGTTCTTTCCAGAACGTTCTCCTCACAGTTGATTTCCTCAATGTGCTCCTCACGGCTGGCCCTCTCTCAAAAAATTCAGGCTAGCTGTTTGTGAACGTTCTCACGGCACTTTATTCTGGAACCTTCTCCGCAGGGCTGGTTTTCTCCGGAACCTTTTCCTCAGGGCTGGTTCTTCCCCTGTATGTGGACTCATGGCAAGTTCTATCTGGAATGTTCTCCTCACGGCTGCTTCTATCTGGAATGTTCTGTCCCCTTTGGTTCCTTTTTAGAAAAAGAGAAACACGAGTAGAAAAGTTTCACGATTACGTTAACGTCATACAGTGTCCCAGGACTCTCCCTCCTCCCGTGGTCGTAACCCACCACCTTGTCCCCTGATTCCGTGTTCCCAGCCTGCCTCTGAGGGAGGCCGTCTGCTAAGCCTCTCTTTCTCTCTCTCTCTCTCTCTCTCTCTCTCTCTCTCTCTCTCTCCTCTCACTTACAAATGTCTTCAATACATACCTTTTGAAGAGGCCGTGTATTCCATGCTCAGTGCTAGGTCGGTCTTACCATTTACAACAATCATTTCCCGACAGGTTCTTTCCAAAATTTTCTCCTCGTGGCGTTTTGCCACCGAACATTCTCCTCATGGCCGGTTCCTTCCAAAAATGTTCTCCTCACGCCTGGTTCTTCCCAGAACGTTCACGGCTGGTTCTTCCAAGAACGTTCTCCACACAGCTGGTTCCTTTCCAAATGCTCTCCTCCTGGCTGTTTCTTCCTAGAATGTTATCCACATGGCTGGTTCGATCCTGAAATTTCTGCTCATGGCAGGTTTAATCCGGACCATTCTCCTCAGGGTGGTTCCCTCTGGAACGCTCTCCTCACACTGGTTCTTTCCAGAATGGTCTCGTCACGGGAGTTCTAACGAGAACTCTCTCCACTCGGCTGGTTTCTTCTTTGATGATGTACCCACCCTTACAAATACAATTTCAATACCGTACATGATTCGCTTTCAGTCTTACAGTGTTCCAGAGCCCATCGCTCCACATTGTGCTGTTACCACCCCCAAGCCTTCCTCCCCTCCCCCCCCAGCACACAGCTTGCCCTCTCCCTTCACACACAGAGACCCGCAATACAGATATTTAGGGCTTAACATGTGTATCCCAATGTCTACATTTGATGCCCATTTCTAGGTCGGTGTGTAGATGTGCAACAATTATGTCACAACTGGTTCGTTACCGAACATTCTCCTCACAAGTGGGTCTCCCTGAATGTCCTCCTCATGGCTGGTTCCTTTCCGGGATGTTTCTCCACAGGGCTGCTCCTCTGTGGAACATTGTCCTCAGGAATGGTTCTTTCCTGATGGTTGGTTCCTTTCAGAATCAACTCATGGCTCCCTATTTTCCGATTGTTTCCCTCAAGGTGGGTTTTATCCTGCAACGTTACCCCCTCACGGCTGGTGTGTTCCTCAATGTGCTGCTCACAGCTGGCCCTTTCTTGAAAATTCACAGCTAGTTGTTTGTGAACGTTCTCACGGCTCCTTATTCGGAACCTTCTCCTCATGGCTGGTTTTCTCCAGAACATTTTCCTCAGGGCTGGTTCTTTCCTGAATGTGGACTCATGGCAAGTTCTATCCGGAATGTTCTCCTCACGCTGGTTCTATCTGGAATCTTCTCCCCTTGGTTCTTTTCAAAAAGGTTATCCTACCACTGTAAGAAAACGAGTCGAAAAGTTCAACGATTACATTAACGTCATACAGTGTCCCAGGTCTCTCCCTCCTCCCCTGGTCGTAACCCACCCCCTTGTCCCCTGATTCCGTGTTCCCAGCCTGCCTCTGAGGGAGGCCGTCTGCTAACCTCTCTCTCTCTCTCTCTCTCCACCTCTCTCTCTCTCTCTCTCTCTCCTCTCCCCTTCCCTTTAAATGTCTATGATACATACATTTCAAAGTGGCCATGTATTCAATGCTCAGTGCTAGACCAGTATTACCATTTCCAACAATCATTTCACGGCAGGTTCTTTCCAGAATTTTCTCCTCAAGGCCGTTTCTTCTCCAAACATTCCCTTCACGGCCAGTTCTTTCCAAAATGTTCTTCTTCCCATTTGGTTCTTTTCCAGAACGTTCTCCACACGGCTGTTCCGTTCCTGAACGTTCTCTCCTCAAGGCAGGTTTTTTCCGGATCGTTCTAATCAGGATGGTCTCTCTGGAACTCTCTCCTCTCACGCTGGTTCTTTCCAGAATGGTCTCGTCACGCTGGGTTCTACCAAGAATTTCTCCACACTTCTGGTTTCTTCTTATACGATGAACCCACCATTACAATTACAATTTCAGAACTACACATGATTCACTTTCAGTCTTAAAGTGTTCCAGAACCCATCGCTCCACATTGCGCTATTACCAGCCCCCAAGCCCTTCCTCCGCCCCCACCACACAGAGCTTGCCCCTCTCCTTTCACACACAGAGACCCACAATACAGACATTTAGGGCTTCACATGTGTATCCCAATATCTACATTCGTGCCCAGTTCTAGGCCGGTGTGTTGATATGCAACAAGTATGTATGGCGGAATGTTTCGCGGAACATTCGCCTCACGGCTGGTGCCTTCCCGAACATTCTCCTCACGGTTCTTACTTTCCAAAATGTTCTCTCGGGCGGAGTCTCCATGACTGTATTTCTCATGACTGGTCTTTTCCGGAATGTTTCTCCACGGGGATGTTATATTGCGGAACATTGTCATGTGGGCTGATTTTTCCGGAATGTTCTCCTCATGGGTGCTTGTTTCTGGTTGTTCTCATCATGGTTGGTTCCTCTCGGGCGGAACATTGTCATCCGGGCTGATTTTTTCGGAATGTTCCTCCTCACGGGTGCTTGTTTCTGGTTGTTCTCATCATGGTTGGTTCCTCTCGGGCGCTTCTCTCTCTGGCTCTCATCACGGTTGGTTCTCTCCTTACGTATCTCACGGACGTTCTCATGGCTGGTTCTTTCGGGAATGTTCTCATCATTGGGTTCTTTTTTTGGGCTTTCTACTCATGGTTGGCTCTTTCCTCAATCTCTTATTGCCTTTTTTTTTCTGGAATGTTTTTCTAGTGGCAGGTTCTGTGGAATGTTCTTCTGATGTCTGGTTCTTTCCAAAACATTCTCCTCACTGCTGGCTCTTCCTAACTGTTGTTTTATAGGAATTTCACAGCTAGTTCTTTTCCTCAATGTTCTCCTTCTCTTACTCTCAACGTTCTCTTCACGGCCGTTTTTTTTTCCCAAAGGTTGTGCTCGTGTGATGTTCATTCCTGAATATTGTCTTCCAGCAGTTTCTATCCGGACCTATATTCCTCACACTGGTTCTCTCTGCAGGATTATCCTCATTTATTCTGTCTAGAATCATCTTGTAATGGTTCAATATTTTGAGTACTTTCTCCTCACAGCTATTTTATTTAAATTTTATCGTACCACCCTTGAGGTGACTTGATCCAACGCCAAGTCAGTGCCATGGAGAGGATGCCAGGAAGCGAAATACAGGCTTAGACTCAGGACTCTGTTGAGTGCCTCTGGACCCCGGGGCAGGTCTTAGTGTCCTTTTCCTGAACACATGGCTGCAGCTGGCCGCTGTGGACACGTCCGGGCGATGCTCGTCAGGGGCTTTCAGCAGCCCCCGCTAATGGCCCGGTGGCCGTCCTCTTGCAGGTGTCCCCCTGAAGCCACGGAAAGACCTGCGCTTCACAGAGCTGCCGTCGGGCCAGCTGGAGGTCAGGTGGGCGTCCAAGTTCAACGTCTCCATCGAGCCCGTCATCTACGTGGTCCAGAGAGCGGTGGAACCTGGGCATCCACCCGAAGCGAGGACGACGCCACCCAGTGGCAGCCCGTGGCCCAGGTGGGTGCCCAGTGGGAGCAGGCCGGGTTCTCCCTGCTCCGCTCCCCGGCCCAGCCTGGCTGGTCATCCTGCGAATCTGCTCAGAGACCGACTACACTGCCCAGACACTTATGTGTGTCCGCTCCAGGCTCCAGAGCAGCGCCCACGTTCCATGTCTAATCTGAGCATCTCCGTATCTCCCCAGGGACTCAGGTTCCTGGAGATAAATGTAACGCTGCAGGAGGAGATGGCACTGCCCACGGGGACAGGCATCGCTACCTCCCACTCCCTCCTGCCCTTTTTTGGGTCTATTTTCCCCTTTCTGCTCTGTGTTGTTGAGAACATGTGTAGGTGCAGTGGATTCTCCCAGATGGACCCTGAGGCGGGGCAGCCGCTCTCCCTCTGACCTCTTTATTTGCATCTCGGTGGACCGGATGTTGAAGCCGGTGCACTGCCCTGCATGGAGAGTGCCCTGAGTTTCTCTCAGCCCATTGCTGGCTTTCCTGTGCCCTGGATGCCAGAAACATTTTATCTGTGATCTGGCTGAGAATCAGTATTTCCCTTTCTTCTTGAGAGCTCTGGATGGGCGCTGCCTGAAAAGATAAGGAAGTTGAATAAGAACAAAATTCCTAAGAATGAAAGTGCCTTGAAGCCGGAGACAAATATTCAGCTGGTTGGGCGCTTGCCTTGCATGAGGCCGACCTGGGTTCCATACCCGGCATCCCAGAGGGTCCCCGAGCACTGCCAGGAGTAAGTCCTGAGCATCGCAGGGTGTGCCTCAAACACAACAAAGCAAGAAAGAAGTAATGGTCTTTGTGTGCAAGGCTGTTGAGAAACGGCGGCCCTCTACCCCACCCTGCTTATGATTCTCACTCTCCCGCTCCAGACATCAAAAGGGATTTTAGTACCAGATGTTTGGGGAGAAAATTGCTTTCCCCCAATCGTTCTGTTTCAGCACCAGTATCAGACTCATACAAAATATCTGCACGTGAAAGAGAAATGTGACCTCGAGGAAAAATCTGAAATCGGGGCATTGAAAGCTGGTCACATAAATTCAGTTTTCCTTTCCTAGGGCTATTGTTTTTGGGTGGGGGTATGTATGCCTGGCAGGGCTCATGGCTTATTCCTGGTGTGTTTAGGGGCACCCTGGGGGTGTCGGGAATGGAATTTGGGTCAACCACATGCAAGGCAAATGCCGCTACTGCTAATAGCTCTGGATCCTCTAAGGCTGTTTTCAGAAGCTTTTGGTCAGACTTCAGGGTGCTGCCTGCAAGGGCCCTATGCCATTTTTTTGACTTCTCTAGATTTTTTGCGGTGAGATACAGAATCCCCAGCATGGAGCTTTTGCTTTAGGGCACCACGGGTGATGCTCCCTGCTGTGCACGTATTCTCTGGAGCATTAGGGAAATGAGTTTCTGGACTCCTACATATACAACTTCCCGAAGCTGCTGGCCTTTCTCGCCCAGGCCTGGGGCTCCCACACAGCTCCCCAAGTCCCACTGTGTACACGGCCACACACCTTCCCATCCCGTCACACTCGGTCGCTGCGGCGTCTCAGCCATCCCTGTAACGGGGCCATCAGCGAACACCTTCCTGCTCCATGGGCTGTGCCGTGGGGCACCTCACCTCTCCATGGGCACGCCCTGCTCTCTGGCTGCGCATCAGGATGGTGGCAGCAAGCAGGGGGAAACGGGCCCCCAGCGGCTCAGGGCTGTCTGTCCCCACAGACCACGGATGAGCGGGTGCAGCTGACGGACCTACGGCCCAGCAGGTGGTACCAGTTCCGGGTGGCCGCTGTCAATGTGCACGGCACCCCGCCGGCTTCACGGCGCCCAGCAAGCACCTCCGCTCCTCCAGGGGGTGAGTCTTCCCGGTGCCTTGGTAACAAAGGGGCAGAAAGGCTCTCCTAGCTCCCCTGGGAGGCATGGGATTATCTGCTTTATGGGACACACCTGGAGACCGCTCAGGGGCGCCTCCTGGCTCTGCACTCGGGAATTACGCCTGATGGTGCTTGGGGACCCCATGGGATGGAGCAATGGAACCCAGGTTGGTCACGTGCAAGCCAGACGCCCCCCCCACTGTACTGTCGCTCTGGCCAGGTCGCGTGGGTTTAGAGGACGAAGGATCTCAGTGCTGGGGCATTCAGGGGGCAGGTCCGCCTGTAGGGATCCATGCAGGCACCCCCGGGAAGTGTCTGCGTGAGAGAGGGGCCCTGTCAGGGCCAGGAGCTGCTCTGGGTCTGTCGAGCCGGGAAACAGGCTCAGTTTACAACGTCCCAAGAGCATCCACATCTGCAGAGCTCAAATTATTGAAGAAGAAAATGAAGCTTCTCCTGTATCGCTCCTCCCGGGGTCTGCAGGGCTGGGAAGACGGGGTGCGTCCTCAAGGCGGGCTCTCTGCCCAGGCTGGCCTCTTGCTCACACAACTTGGACATGAGTGACGGCTCCGAGTCACCAGCATTGCTGGCAGCACTCTCGGGTGGGTGCGGCCACACCCTCTGGGCTGGTTCCCCTGAAATCCTGGCCCTGCGACACTCAAGAGGAGGCTCAGGACCCAGTGGAAGTGGAGCGACCTGCTCGGGATGTGGACACATGTGAGGATGTGGACACATGTGGGGATATGGACACATGTTGGGATATGGACACACGTCGGGATATGGACACACGTCGGGATATGGACACACGTCGGGATATGGACACACGTTGGGATGTGGACACACGTTGGGATGTGGACACAAGTCGGGATATGGACACACGCGTCGAATATGGACATATGTTGGGATATGGACACACGTTGGGATATGAACACATGTTGGGATATGGACACATGTTGGGATATGGACACATGTCGGGGATATGGACACACAGGATATGGACACACGTTGGGGTATGGACACACGTTGGGATATGAACAGATGTTGGGATATGAACACATGTCGGGATATGGACACATGTCGGGATATGGACACATGTTGGGATATGGACACATGTCGGGATATGGACACAGTTGCGATATGATCACACATGTCGGGATATAGACACATGTCGGAGATATGGACACATGTGCAGGATATGGACACATGTCGGGATATGAACACATGTCAGGATATGGACACGTTGGGATATGGACACACGTTGGGATATGGACACACGCTATGGGATATGGACACATGTTGGGATATGGACACATGTCGTGGATATGGACACATGTCGGGATATGGACACATGTGTCCTATCCTATCAGCTCTGCTGTCCTGCATTTCAGGGGCCGTCTCCTGCCCCCTCCAGGCGTCCTCAGGCATCTCCTTTCCGTGTGTCTGGGCTCCAGGCCGAGGGAGGCCGTGAAGGTCGCCATAGGCCGATGCTGTCGTCCGTGTGGTGGCTGAGACCCAAGTGATGCAGGGGCCACTGCGGCCGGCCGGATGGCGGCTGTCCTCGGAACTGGGGCTAACGTGCTTTCTCTCCCCGTGGTCAGATCCGGGCGCCCCCAGCCCCCTGCCAACCTGCGGCTGGCCAACTCCACGGGGCACAGTGACGGCAGTGTGAGTGTCACCATTGCGTGGGACACCCGGAGGAGCCGGACACGCCCATCCACCACTATAAGGGTGTTCTGGACCTGGGCAGCCAGCGGCACCAAGACCCCCGTGCCCACCAGGAAGAAGCGCAGGAAGACGGCAGATGGGGTAAGTGGGCCGGGGGGCAGGGCCCAGGCTGTCCACAGGGGACATCTGTGGTGTGAATGGTGGAATATTGGGGGGCAGACAGTACAGCAGGGAGGGGCCTTGGCTTGAACACAGCCGGCCTGGGCTTCTCTGTGTTTCTCTCCCCAGAAAACAAGCAATTGAGTGTAGCTCAGGACCCAGTGGAAGTGGAGTGACCTGCTCGGGATATGGACACTTGTCAGGATGTGGACCCATGTCGGCGGATATGGACACATGTCAGGATGTGGACACATGTCGGGATATGGACACATGTCGGGATATGGACACATGTTGGGATATGGACACATGTTGGGATATGGACACATGTTGGGATATGGACACATGTTTGGGATATGGACACATGTCGGGATATGGACACATGTTGGGATATGGACACATGTCAGGAGATATGGACACATGTTGGGATATGGACACATGTTGGGATTGGATATGGACACATGTCGGGATATGGACACATGTTGGGATATGGACACATGTCGGGATATGGACACATGTCAGGATATGAACACATGTTGGGATATGGACACAGCTTAGACGTCCATTATAGAGGTTTAGAGAGTCGAGCATTTCCAACAGTGACATGCACCAGGTTAAGGTTCTTTGCACACAGCCGATGCGGGTCTCTGTCTCTCTCTCAGTAACCAGCCAGCAGAGAACGTAGCTCTCTGTGTCCGGTCACCAGCTGCAGGTCCAGAGCCAGAGGGAGGGATCACCCACCGCTGAGAGTTCACCAAGTCTATCCCATTTAGGTCTTGAAAGAGCTTTGATGGTTTGAGAGCAAGTTAAGACACTTGCACAGGCCAACCTGGGTTCAAATCCTGCCACCCGTAGGGTCCATTGGTCCATCACCAAATGGAAAACCAAAGCCCAGTGCCTTGGACATC
Source organism: Cryptotis parvus (assembly GCA_021461705.1). NCBI lineage: Eukaryota > Metazoa > Chordata > Mammalia > Eulipotyphla > Soricidae > Cryptotis > Cryptotis parvus. Next base: position 38,771 of record JAJIBD010008007.1, read on the forward strand.
ACCCAGGTGACCAAGCCTGACCGAGCAAGATGTACACAGGGCGCAGCTGAGAAGGCCGTGGGTGGCTTCTTGCAGGGCCGTGCTTGGTCGTGGAAGCTGAGTCGTGGCAACGCCAGTGGTCCTGTCTCTAGGCTGAGATGTCCAGGCTGGGCGTGTCCCTGCCTGCCACGGCACCCGTGGTCAGCCACGGGACTTTGGATGCTCACATTGACACGTTCTGTGTGTTTGCCCCCCAGGCGCAGCACGCCGTGAGCCTGGAGCACCTGCAGCCCGGCTGTGAGTACGGCGTGGAGCTGCAGGCCGTGGCCTTTTGGGGCCAGAAGCGCCTCAAGAGCCCCAAGGTGGCGCTCTACTTCCACGGCCGCCGCCAGCGCCAGTGAGTGTCGGGCGCCTCCTGGGGTTGCCTCTCTCTGGTCCTCCAGGGCACGCTCTTGTTGCTGGGCTCCTTGAGTTCTATGCTCTGCACTTGGACTTTTGGGGTCTTCATTAACATCCCCCGTCTTCCCCACCGTGCCGCATGCCTCCTCTTTATGTCCAGATTTCACTTGCAACTCTCCAAAATCTCATTCTGGCCACTCTGTGGGCACACAGCTCCCCGGGGTCTGTGCACAACAGCTGCTTGTGTCTGAGGAGGGCCTCGGGTCACACAGCTCAACACGGTCAGTTTGTGTCCTGTGGCACCAATGGCTGCCTCAGAGAAACACGTCTCGTGGCTAGCCCCAGATGCCTTGCTGATTTTATTGTTCTGAACACGTGCGTGCTGGTACTAAACCACGCCACACAGAGCGGCCCGGGGAGGCCGTCATCTCAGCACCAGGGACCCGGGCCCTGGATGCTTGTGGCTCGGCTCAGATTCCCACGTGGGCCACGTTCCTGGGGCTTGGTGCTGGGAGGTCGCGTTGCAGTTGGGCCTGAATGGTCGTCTTTTGTCCTTGCTCCTGTGTCTTTCTCCTGGCTTCCCTGCGGCATCCTTGCTCTTGGGAACACAGTGGCTTCGGGAAGGGTTGGAGTTGAGGCGCTATGAATAAAGCAGGTTGGGTCCACGTCCTGGCATGGCGGACGTGGCCCTGTGGGTTCTGGGGTCAGTTGTTGATTCCTTCCTTGGTGCTCTCTGCGGTAGACGGGAATGAGCCCACGGTTCTGGGCGTGTCCACTATGGGGCACCGCTTCTACCCCAGGGATGGCGGGCAACATGGCGGCCCTCACGCCCAGAGGGCAGCTGGCCCTTGGTACCACACGTCCTGCCTCCTGGAGTGTGCGGCCTCCGCCATGCCTGGCGCCCTCTGTCGGAACAGTTGGCTGGTGTGGACTGGCGCCGCTGCTCTACCACAGAAGCCTCAGCCGGGAAGAGCCGGAAAGCTACGGCCCCCAGGCAGCTGCCCTTCCCGCCCGGCGCCCCTCGCGGCCTCTGGAGATTGGAGCCCCGTCTACCAGGACCACCAGCTGCAGGTGAAGATCTACTGGAAGAAGGCTGAAGGTGCGTGGGCACTGGCGCTGGGTGTGCTGGAGTTGGCGCACCGTGTTCTCGGGCACCTGGGCACGATCAGGGCACAGAGTGGAACGGGACCCCCCGTTTTTCACTTCTCGTTTCGCAGTTCTGAAGCTCAAGTCTCCCCCTGCAAGAGCTTTTTTATTTTTAGGTCACACCCGGCGATGCTCAGGGGTTACTCCTGGCAGTGCTGGGGGACCATATGGGATGCCGGGGATCGAACTCCGGTCGGCCGTGGAGCAAGGCAAATGCCCTCCCCGCTGTGCTGTTGCTCCGGCCCTCCCCTGCAAGAGCTGTGGCGGGGCGCTGACCAGGGCTGTTCCCACACACGCCCAGATTCTTGTGGCTGTCCTAGTGCATTGGTTTCTGAGGGAGTCAATGCCCAAGGGCCCCTTGACAAGCGTGATAAGGAAAACAGGAGTTGCCAGCCAAGTCTGCGCCCCGAGGACAGGCCACGTCTCCAGGACAGGGCAGGAGTGAGTGTCTGGACACACGCCCCTGACCCTCCTGTGCACTCACTAAATCACCTCGGGGGCTCACCTGCCAGTGCTCTGGTGCAACTCCCGGTTCCATGCTCGGAAGTGACCCACCCCAGTTGGTCTCCGTGGAGGGGGCACCACGTGTTCCAGGAACCGTGGGCAGACACCGAGTTGGCCCACCGAAGGGAAGCATTTGCTTACCTGGGACGATCTCGCTGCGTGATGCTCTCTCCGTGGCGCCGTCTGTGCCCTGAGCGAGCAGGGTCTGTGGCTGGAGAGGCCGGCCAGCTACTCGCAGCCACCTCGTCCACGTTGTGTGTGTGACCCCAGCGGCTCATGTCCTCCAGGCACCGGGGCTCAGCAGCTGGGCGTCCACCAGGGCACAAGGAAGGAAACAGAGAAGCTGATGCCAGAATCTTGTGCCGGTTACCAGAGCAAACTCCAACTCCAAATGGTCTTTGAGGCCACGTTCCTCAGGGGTGGCGCCGGCAGCCGTGTCGGGAACTTAAGAGTAGACGGCAGTGCTCAAGGGGTGGCCGCTGGACCCTACGGGGTGGCGGGATTGAAACAGGGTCAACCACATGCAAAGCAAGGGCTGTATCCACCGTGCTAAGGAATCAACCCCCAAAACATTTTAATTTTTTCCTTTTGGGGGGATGCTCAGGGGCTCCTCCCGGCTCTGCAGTCAGGAATGACTCCTGGAGGATGCTCAGGGGGACCCTGTGGGATGTGGGGACTGAACCGGAGTGCAAGGCAAACGCCCCCACACTGCACTATTGCTCCAGCCCAGAGCCCTTTTTCAAAGCAGCAGCTCTTTCGGCCACTCCTGCGGCTTGTGCGTGGTTTCTCTACTGCCGCACTCGCCCGTAGTCACAACCTCCAGCCACACGCTCCTGCCGTGGGCACTGGAAGCCACACAGACAGCCCTGGGCTCCCCGCCCCATCACCTAGCAGCATAGCTTGGCAGGAGCCTTCGGGCTGGGTGGGCGCCACGGCTGTGCCCAACCCTGTCTCTGTCCTGCTCTTGCAGAGCCTGGTGTCACCCACTACCACGTGCAGTGGCTGCCAGAGGTCTGCGCCCACAATGAGACCACGGGCTCAGAGCTGTCATCTGGTACCACCCAGGTGAGCGGACGGGTCCCAGGGTGGCCCCGAAGCCGGAGGGGCTGCTGAGGCCAAGGTCCATGCACTACCCCTCAATGTGCACAACACAAACACACACAAAGACACAGACACACACAGAACCACACAGAGACACACGCTGGACATATATGCACACAGAAGTACACACACACCATGAGACATGCACATACAGTCACACACACACCATGCCGTTCTGCAGCATTGTGTGTGGCACAAGCCACAGACGGGAGCCGTGGCCCTAGGGGACACGTAGGCCCAGTGGCCCTTTAGCTGAGTATTAGTGGGCTCAGGTGTGGATTCGGCCGTGGCAGCCGGCGTCCCCCTTTCCTGCAAGCTTCCTCCCACACAATGCCCCACCTGAGTCTGCTTAAAGGGCCACTGGGCTGGGTGTCCTGAGGGCCACGGCTCAGCCTGCGCGGCGTGCCACGTGCCCATGACGCTGCACACGCAGGTCTGGACTGAGCCTGTGTTTGCTCGCACTCTGGCCCTAGGAAAACTATCTCATCCTCCAAGACCTGGCGTTTTCCTGCAAGTACAAGGTGACGGTACAGCCCGTGAGAGCCAGGGGCCGCCTGAAGCCCGAGCAGCGTGTTCTTCAGCACCCCCCCCCTGCTCCGCACTCAGGGCCAAGAGCCATAAGCTCGTCCGCTGCCCCGGGGACTCAGGTAAGTCACGGAGGACCGTGCAGGGCTCGGCAAACGCTGAGACCCGTGTCTGAGTCGCCAAAGGCCCGTGTGTCTGCCACGGGGCTGTGGTGGCCAGCTGGGGCGGCCACGTTCCCTCAGAATTCTGCCACAGCCTGTAGTCCCCTGGGACGCACCACTGCCACGTGAGGTAACAGACCACGTGAGCCACTGGCCCACCCGAGCCATCACAAAGTAGCCACATGTCTATGTGAGCCGCCGGTACATCTCTGTGGTCCACTAGTCCACATGAGTCACCAAGTAGCCACTGATCCACTACATAAGGCACCACAAAGTAGCCGCCAGCCCACGTGGGCCTGACATGTGAGCCACCAGTCCTCATGCTACTGCCACAAGCCACCACCATGTAGCCACTAAACCACGTAAGCCATCACAAAGTAGCCACCGTCTCCATGGGCCACTGCCCTGTGAGCCATTGCTCCACATGAGCCACTGGTCCATGATCCACTCCTAAGCCACTGGTCCACGTGATCCACTGCCACATAAGCCACTGAGCCACTGCCACTTAAGCCACTGGTCCACATGATCCACTGGTCCACGCGATCCACTGGTCCATGCCGACCACCCAACCCAACCCCCAAAGCCGCACCACCCACACCCGCCGATCCACGCCACATAAGCCACTGGTCCACGTGATCCACTGCCACATAAGCCACTGGTCCACGTGATCCACTGCCACATAAGCCACTGGTCCACGTGATCCACTGCCACATAAGTCCCTGGTCCACGCTGAAGGCCCAGCCGCCTCCCTGCCAGAGCCCTCAGCTGGGGCACACATAGGTCTCCTGGCAAGCACCCAGCTGCTCAGACTCCCGTCCCCCACCCCTCTCCTGGGGAGAGGCCAAACGACTGCTCAGAATGTGGGAGTCACAGCCCCGAGACTGACCCCCACTTCCTGTCTGAACCCCGCTTCCTGTCTGACCCCACTTCCTGTCTGACCCCCCACTTCCTGTCTCACCCTCTTCCTGTCTCCACCCCCCCCACTTCCTGTCTGAACCCCATCTCCTGTCTCCACCACTTCCTGTCTCCCACTTCCTGTCTGACCCCCACTTCCTGTCTGAACCCCACTTCCTGTCTGAACCCGCACTTCCTGTCTGAACCCCACTTCCTGTCTGACCCCACTTCCTGTCTGAACCCCATCTCTTGTCTGACCCCCCACTTCCTGTCTGAACCCCATTTCCTGTCTGAACCCCACTTCCTGTCTGAACCCACATCTCCTGTCTGACCCCCACTTCCTGTCTGAACCCCATTTCCTGTCTGACCCCCACTTCCTGTCTGACCACCACTTCCTGTCTGAACCCCACTTCCTGTCTCACCCCCACTTCCTGTCTGAACCCCACTTCCTGTCTGAACCCCACTTCCTGTCTGACCCACACTTCCCGTCTGACCCCACTTCCTGTCTGACCCCCACTTCCTGTCTGACCCCCCACTTCCTGTCTCCCCGACCCCAGGGCCAGAGCTCACCAAGGTGCTCACCAAGCCCGAGAACCTGTCCGCCTCCTTCCTGCTGCAGGACGCCCACGTCACGGGCCACTTCTCCTGGCAGGTGGCCAAGGCCAACCTCTACCCGCCCCTCAGCGGCTTCCAGGTGACGTGGGCCGAGGCCGCCCCCGAGCCGCCACAACAGCCTCCCCAACAGCCTCATCTCACAGTCGCAGATCCTGCCCTCGGTGCGTGGAGGAGCTGCGGGTGGCGTGGGCACAGGAGAAGCAGTCCACGCCTTCCCGTCCCCCTTCCCTTCCCCGCACATGTGGCGGCTCCTGTGTGTGCACCCGAGATGGGGTGGGCAAACCCCTTTGCCCGCGAGGCCCCGGGCCCTCTGCAGACGCCCTGTCCAGCTGCAGAGCTGCGTCTGGGGGAAAAGAGCCATCATGTTTCAGGACTCAGCCCATAGTGGCAGGACGGTCAGTGGCCACTCTATGGTGGCCTGAGCACTGCTGGGCTTGGGGTAGATTGTGCGGCTTAGGGTTGCGGGCACGCCAGTGCTGGTGGCCTTTTGCCAGGGCTGTGACTTATCACAGATTCCCGTCATGAGCAGAGTGATCATACAGTGAATGGGCGTCCACCTTGCAAGCAGCCGGGCAGCCCAGGGTCTCCTGAGCCCCGCCGAGAGGAGCCCTGGGCACTAGCAGCGAAAAAAGCAAACAAAAAATATTGTCCCTTGATATACACATGAGCATCCTGAAGCCCGTGAATGCCGAGGGACCCCTGGGGTGGGAAATGCCACGTGGGCGGTCGGTGGCATCTCTGCCCAATGTCCACAGCTGAGACAGGAGGCAGCGGTGAGGGGGACGGGGTGGTATATGGGGAGGTTTGAGTGCATGGGGAATCGGAGGGGATTCACGGGGTCAGGTGTGGTAGATGGGAGGTTGTGGGCACAGGGATGGTATTGGGGTTCTCGTGGTAGGCATGGTCCATGGATTTGTGGGGGCCAGGGCTGGTATGTGGGGCTCCGGTAGTAATGGGAAAAGCAGCGGCTGTTCATAGAGGTGACCCCTGCCCCTTTCTGGGCCTCCCCAGGACCACTCTATGCTGACCGTGCCCAATCTGAGGCCGGCCACCCTCTATCGCCTGGAAGTGCAGGCTCTGACCACGGGGGCGAGGGCCCGGCCACCGTGCGCACCTTCAGGACGCCAGACCCGCTGCCGTCAGCACACAGTGAGTGCCGCCCGCTGCAGCCACACAAGCTCTGGCCACGCCCGAGCCAGGCACGCGCAGCACACCAGGCAGGCGGGCGCCTCGGCCGCACACAGCCCACTGCGGGGTCTGGAGCAGTGCTATGCTGGCCTCACGTGGACCTGAGTGCGGCCGCAGAGAGGGGGAGGGAGAGGAATGGGAAGGAACGCAAAGGGAGACGTGCCACGTGGATGGGGCGCCCGGATCAGCCAAAGAGGCTCCCGAGAGAATGAATGAATGGATGGAGGAATGAATGAATGAAATGAAAAAAATGAATGAGAATGAATGAATGAAAATGAATGAATGAGAATGAATGAATGAATGGATGAGAATAATGAATGAATGGATGAGAATAATGAATGAATGAGAACCAATGAATGAACGAGAATGAATGAATGAGAATGAATGAGAATGAATGAATGAATGAAATGAATGAATGAATGAATGAATGAATGAATGAATGAATGAGAATAATGAATGAATGAGAATGAATGAATGAAAATAATGAATGAATAATGAGAAATGAATGAATGGATGAGAATAATAAATGAATGAGAATGAATAAATGAGAATGAATGCATGAGAATGAATGAAATGAATGAGAACGAATGAATGAGAAAAATGAATGAATGAGAATGAATGAATGAATAGGATAAAATAATAATGAAAATGAAAATGAAAATAGAGAATGAATGAATAGATGGATGAATGAATGAATGAAAATGAATGAATGAGAATGAATGAATGAATGGTTGAGAATAATGAATGAATAGAGAGAATGAAATGAATGAGAATGAATGAATGAAAAGAAAGAATGAGAATGAATGAGAATGAATGAAAATGAATGAATGAATAATGAATGAATGAATGAATGAATGGAAGAAAGAATTAGAGGATGAAAATGAGAATGAATAAAAAAAAAAAAGAAAAAAAAATGAAGGAAGAAAAATGAAAATGAATAGAATGAATAATGAAGGAATGAAAATAAAAGAGGAATGAATGACGAAAATAAAAAAAAAAGAATGAATGAAGGAGAATGAATGAGAGGAAGGGAATGAATGAATGAGAATAAAGAAGAATGAAATGAATGAGAAAATGAAAAATGAAAAATAATAAGAAAAACCAATAAGAATGAAGGAGAATGAATGACAGGAAAGAGAATGAGTGAAGAGAAGAAAAAAAAAAGGAAAGAGAATGAGTGAAGGAGAATGAACGACAGGAAAGGGAATGAATGAAGGAGAATGAACGCCAGGAAAGGGAATGAATGAAGGAGAATGAACGACAGGAAAGGGAATGAATGAAGGAGAATGAACGACAGGAAAGTGAATGAATGAAGGAGAATGAACGACAGGAAAGGGAATGAATGAAGGAGAATGAACGACAGGAAAGTGAATGAATGAAGGAGAATGAACGACAGGAAAGTGAATGAGTGAAGGAGAATGAACAACAGGAAAGTGAATGAATGAAGGAGAATGAACGACCAGGAAAGTGAATGAATGAAGGAGAATGAACGACAGGAAAGTGAATGAATGAAGGAGAATGAATGACAGGAAAGTGAATGAAGTGAAGGAGAATGAATGACAGGAAAGTGAATGAATGAAGGAGAATGAACGACAGGAAAGTGAATGAATGAATGAGAATGAACGACAGGAAAGTGAATGAATGAAGGAGAATGAATGCCAGGAAAGTGAATGAATGAAGGAGAATGAACGCCAGGAAAGTGAATGAATGAAGGAGAATGAACGCCAGGAAAGTGAATGAATGAAGGAGAATGAACGCCAGGAAAGTGAATGAATGAAGGAGAATGAACGACAGGAAAGTGAATGAATGAAGGAGAATGAACGACAGGAAAGTGAATGAATGAAGGAGAATGAACGACAGGAAAGTGAATGAATGAAGGAGAATGAACACCAGGAAAGTGAATGAATGAAGGAGAATGAACGACAGGAAAGTGAATGAATGAAGGAGAATGAACGACAGGAAAGTGAATGAATGAAGGAGAATGAACACCAGGAAAGTGAATGAATGAAGGAGAATGAACACCAGGAAAGTGAATGAATGAAGGAGAATGAACGCAAGGAAAGTGAATGAATGAATGCCAGGAGAGTGAATGAATGAATGAATAAGAATGAATGCCAGGAAAGTGAATGAATGAAGGAGAATGAATGCCAGGAAAGTGAATGAATGAAGGAGAATGAATGCCAGGAAAGTGAATGAATGAATGAAGGGAATGAATGCCAGGAAAGTGAATGAATGAATGAATGAATGAATGAATGCCAGGAAAGTGAGTGAATGAATGAATGAGTGCCGCCAACAGCCAGAGAATGCAGGCGTGAGCGCCCTGATGAGACGTGGGACGGCCCGCGAGTGAGAGAGAGCGAAGGACACGACCGAAAGCTGGACAGGACGGGAATGAGTGAAGGGCCTCTGCGGGCTCCGGGTGCCCACCCCAGCCGCCTCCTGACGCTGCTTCTGTGTCCCCCTAGGGCGCCACGTGAAGCACCGGCCGCCGCACCCTACAAACCTTCTCCCGAGAGGTCCTAGCGTGGCGCAGAGGCGTGGCAGGCGGGCGCTGCCGGCTTGCTTCCCTTCCCGTGGAACACGCATCCTCGGGGCAGCAGCTGCGGCGTGGACGTGGCTCGCAGGGAGGACCGAGGTCTGGCGGTGGCCGCCCTGAGCCACCAAGGCCAGCAACCACGCGTGCAGGACACGGCGGCTTCAGGGCAGACGGAGGCAGGCCAGGACAGCCACCAGCATAATCCAACACTCAGACGCACGACAGCGGGCACGCTGGCCTTTCTGGGTCTCCCGTGGGACTCGGAGCAGGCCGGGCAGGTGCCAACGTCCACCCCGATGGACGGATTGGGGCGAGAGCCAAGTGAGAGCTGAACTGTCCTTCCCCACAGAGGAGCCGAGCCACGGCACGCAGGACCAGGAGGGAAGCTGGCGGCCACAGTCTCCCTGAGAGAGAGTGTGTGTGTGTGTGTGTGTGTGTGTGTGTGTGTGTGAGAGGTGCGTGTCCTCCAACAGGAAACCAGGCACACACCAGCCAGGATTCCGGAGTGGGGAACGGCAGCTCCAGATGTCTCCGGGGGGTGGGGGACACCAGCTCCAGACAGCATCAGGTGCCCCTGACACCGAGGGGCACCTGCCTCGCTCCCAGACGGACATCGTGGGGCGGCGAGAACAGGAAACCACCTTGGACTCAAGCCCCCAGCCCTGGAGCTGTCCGCTGAAACCCTGCCCACGCCACGTGGGCGTGAGAAATACCCAGAGTGACCCCTGGAAGGACCTGCTGTATCTGTGTCCCTGAGGCAGCCGGCTCGCGGCTCCGGACAGCATGTTTTTAAGTTATTCTCTGCTTCCAATGCTCTAACACTTACTACTTGGGTCTGCCTCCAGATTGCTTAAACCTTTTCCGCCTGGGAGCTGCCCCCTTCCGCACTCCTGTGGCCCCCTGAGAAAGGTGTCGGCAGGACGGAGCTCCAGAGAGCCGCTGTGTTCTCACTGAACTTGATCACTGTTGTTCAGAGAACGGGAGCTGGTGCCACGTTTCCTGGCTCGGGGAGAAGTTTAAGAGAATAAAGACGCGAGTGTAACTCTAGTTCAGGAGACTGTTCTCAAGTCTCCGGAAAACAGCTTCAAGCAGCTCCTCGGAGCAGCTCCTCTTGCTCTTATTTCAATTTAATTTCTGACGTGTTGCTCTATAGTCATTAAATTTAACGTCTACAGTTTGCTCTCATAGTCATTAACTTTTGCTTCTCTGGAAGCAGAAAATGGTGAGTATATTAGGTCATAACAAAACCCAGTTTCCCCTGGATTGATCGCAGTAATCCGCAGTCATCCTCAGAGGAGCTAAGGTCATGCTCTTTCATATTTAAAAGAAAAACCCCGTGTTCCTGAATAAAAGCTTCCTGCTATAACCACAGTCTTCACGGCTACTGTGTGACGCCTGGGCCTTGCTCGGATACGAGAACACACAGGGGCAAAGCTCAGCCACAAGGCGGCGATTCCGTTTCCCCAAAGTAGCTGCTGTCTCCAGAGACCGGGTCATGGGCAGCCCACACTGCAGGCTCTGGGGGTCCCGGGACCACCAGCATTCCAAGAGTCACCTGCCACAAGCGGCTGGCATGCCGAGCAGTCACTATTCCTGGTCAGCCACCCAGCAGGGTGTGGACGCCACCGCGGGCGCCTTCCTGTTCACGGGGCCGGTGGGGAACCCCCCCCCCCCTCCCCGTGGGACAGTCACGGAGGGATTTATTGCCCCCTTTGTACGCTGTCATTTTCGACACCAGGGAAGAGCCCTGTAAAAAGGAAACGTGCCAGGTGTTGGAGAGGCTGGCTGTGAGCGTGCTTGTGTGCGGCTGTGTTTCCTGGTGGGGTTCTGTTTGCGTGCCTGAGAGTGTGAGTGTGAAGGTGTGTGGTTGAGCTTTTGATGGTGGGACTGCTTTAGAAAGTGCGTGGATATGTGTTTGAGGGTGTGTGCGTGTGGTTGTGTTCGAGCATGACAGTGTGATTGTGTTTCAGAGTGTGTATGAGGGATCGTCTGAGTGTGTGGTTGAGGGATTATGTGTGACTGAACCTGTGTGTGTTTGAGTTTGTGTGTTTCGGCGTGTGTGCGGAGGGAATGTGTTTGTGAGTGAATGTGAAGATGAGTCTGTGTGTGTGTGAGTGTGCTCAGTGTGACACAACTTCTCTCCTGTTGGCAGAGTGGATACACTAACCAGGTCATCAAGGACCATGGGCAGGGGATGCTTTGTGTGGTGGCGGGGTGGGCACCCCACAGCTGAGCCCTAACACCTCTTCTCGTTGAGGTGGGGCCGTGGCGACCTCAATCCCAACCACACACCTAGAAAGACTCGCCGAGAGGCCACACCCCAGACCCCAGGCCCTGGGCAGGACGGGCAGTACGGGCCGGAATTCGGTCTTGCTTGGCCCCGTGACCACGCACAGACCGTGGACTCCCGATCTGGGAGGCAGGTACAGGCCCCCTTCGCACCCGGGGTGGCATGGGATCAACTCTAGGGTGAATGGGTCATGGTGGGCGCCCTAAGTCAGGGCATGCTCTCGTGTTTGCGGGAGACATGCCCACAGCTTCCTGTGAATGCACGGGGACACACCTGCTGAGTGCTAAGGACCGTGTGAGTGTGAGTGTGTGTGTGTGTGACTGAGGGGTTTGAGTGTCTGAGTTTGATTTAGTGTGTGATTGAGGGACTCTATGTGTCTGTGTGTGATAGTTTGAATCTGCATGGGATTGAGGGATTGTTTGAGTATGTGTGGTTTTGTGTGATGAGGCATTGTGTATGTGTGAATTTGTGTGTGACTGTAATTTTGTGTGTGTCTGAGTGTGAGAGACTGTGTGCATAATAGTTTGAGTTTGTGTGTGACTGAGAGATTGTGTGATTTTGCGTATGATTGAGGGATTGTAGGTTACTGGATTTGTGTGTGATTGAAGGATTGTGTGGTAGTTTGCGTGTGGCTGAGGGGTTGCCTGACTGTGTGATTATATGTGTAGGAAATGTGTGTATGTGGGATAGTTTGACTTGTGTGTGACAGATTGTGGTGACTAAATTTTAGTTGTGGTTTTGTGTGATTATTGTGTGATTTTGTGTATTGTGTGTGATTGATGGTAATTGTGTGTGATGGAGTGAAATTGTGTGTGATGGAGTGATTGTGTGTATGTGATGGTGTGTGAGTATATATATGTGTGTGTGTTTGACGATTTGTGTGCGTTCAAGTGTACGTAATTTTGCATGTGTTTGAGTGTAATGGATTGTGTATATGATTGTGTGTGAATGAGGGATTGTGCGTATCTGACTGATTTTGCAGGTGAATAAGGGTTGTGTGTTGAGGATTAGTGTGTGATGGACTGAGCGTGTGACTAAGTTATTGTGTTGTCAGCGTATACGTAATTTTGTGTGTGATTGAGGGACTGTCGTGTCTGTGTGTGTGAGTTTGACTGTATGAGGGATTGTGAGGTGTGTGATTTGTGTGACTGAGGGATTATGTGCCGACTGAACCTGTGTGTGTTTGAGTATGGATGTTTGAGTTTGTGTGTGATTATGGGTGCATGTTTCTGAGTGTGTGTTTTTGTGTGTTCGAGGGATGTGTGTGCCTGAGTGTGTTATTTTGTGTGTGATCGAAGGATTGTGTATGTCGGTGTGTGAAATAGTTTGAGTGTGATTGAGGGATTGTTAGAGTGTGTGTAATTTTGTGTGTCACTAGGTATTGTGTATCTGTGCGTGACAGTTTGTGACTGAGAGATTTTGTGTCTGAGTGTGATTTTGTGTGTGACTGAAGAATTGTGTGTGTCATGTGTGATAGTTTGAGTTTATGTGTGACTTAGGGATAGTTTAGGTTGGAGTGTGTGATTTTGTGTTATTGAGGGATTGTGTGTTGGTGTGATCGTTTGAGTTTGTGTGTGACCGAGGGACTGTTTGAGTATGTGATTTTGAGTGTGATTGGGGATTGCTGGTAACTCAATTTATGTGTGATTGAGGGAGTGTGTGATAAACTTGAATTTGTGTATGACTGAGGGATTATCTCATATTTTGCTTTGGGTTCTGTGTGTAATTGAGGGATTGTGTGTCTGTTCTGTATGTGTGATAGTTTGAGTTTGTATGTGACTGAAGGACCATGTGTGATTTTGTATGTGTGACTGAGGGATGGTGGGTGACTGAATTTGTGTGGTTGAGGGACTGTGTGATAGTTTCTGTGACTAAGGGATTATCTGAGTACGTGTGATTTTGTTTGTGATTGAGGTATTGTGTTCTGTATGTGGGATAGTTTTAGTTTGTGTGTGAAGTATTGTGTGTGATTGTGTGTTTGAGGATTGTGTGTATTGAGGGATTGTGTGTGTCTGAGTATGTATGTCTGTGTTTGCTTCTGGATTTCTGTGTTGGAGTGTGTGTTTTTGCATGTGTTTAAGTGAGGGTTAATGAGTTTGTGATGAGAGATTGTGTGTCTGAGTATGTGTGATATTGTGTGTGATTTAGGAATTGTGTGTTAAGTATTTGTGATGGTTTGAGTGTGCAACTGAGGGATTTTGTGTTTACATGTATCTAATTTTGTGTGTGAATGAGGGATTGTGGTATTTGTGTGATTGTGTGTGTGATGGTGTTTTTGTGTGACTGAGGGATTGTCTGTGTGTGATTTTGTGTGATTGAGGGATTGTGTGTGTCTGAGCAAGTATGTTTGGGCATGTGTGTGACTAAGTATTTGTGTGTTACTAAGTGTGATTTTGTGTGTGTTTAAGTGTGAGATAATGTGTGTGATAATTTGAGCTTGTGTGTGACTGAGGGATTGTGTTTCCCTGAGTGTGTTTGACTGTGTGTGATCGAATGGTTGTGTGTGTCCGTATGTGAGATAGTTTGTGTGACTGAGGGATTTTTAGTTTGTGTGATTGAGAGTTTTTGTGTGTCTGTGAGTTACAGTTTCTGTTTGTGACTGTGTGATTATGTGTGTCTGATTGTGTGGTATTGTGTCTGTGTGTGAGGGCTTGTGTGTATGATAGTTTATGTGACAGTGAGAGATTGTGTGTCTAAGTGTGTGTGATTCTGTGTGTGATCAAAAAATTGTGTGTCTGCTTGTGAGATAGTTTGAGGGTGACTAAGGGATTGTTAAGGTGTGTGATTTTGTGTGTGATTGAGGGATTGTGTGTGCCTATTTGTGATAGTTTGAGTTTCTTTGTGACCGAGGGATGTGTGTCTGAATGTGTGTGATTTTGTGTGTGGTTGTAAGATTGTGTGTCTGTGTGATAGTTTGTGTGACTGAGGGATTGTGTGTCAGTGTGTGATTTTGTGTGTGATTGAGGGATCGTGCTTGTCTGGCTGTGTTAGTTTGAATTTGTGTGATTGAGGGATTGTGTATCTGAATGTGTGACTTTGTGTATGATGAGGGATTGTGCATGTCTGAGCATGTGTAAGGTAGTTTGAGTTTGTGTGACTGAGGAATTTTGTGAGTGTGTATGATAGTTTCTGTTTGTGTGTCTCTGAGGGATAGTCTGAGTGAACATGATTTTGTGTGTGATTGAGTGATTGTGTGTCTGATAGTTTGATTTTCTGTGTGACTTAGGGGCTGTCTAAGTGTGAGTGATTTTGTGTGATTGGAGGGTTGAAGGTGACTGATTTTGTGTGATTGAGGGATTGTGTGTATGACAGTTTGAGTTTTGTGTGACTGAAATATTGAGTGCATGAGATTTTGTGTGTTATTGAGGGATTGTGTGTGATTTTGTGTGTGTGACTGAGGGATTGTGGGTGATGGAATTTTGTGTGGTTGAGGGATTGTGTGCATCTAAGTATGTATATCAGTGTGCTTATGGGTTTGTGTGTTCATATGTGATTTTGTGTGTTTTTATGTGTGAGAGATTGTGTGTATGATAAAGCGGTGTGTGATTGAGGGATTGCATGTGTCTGAGTGTGTGTTTTGCATGTTATTGAGGGTTGGAATTTGTGTGTGATTGAGGGAATGTGTGTGTGATAATTAGAGTTTGTGCATGACTGAGAGATTGAGTGCATGTGATTTTGTGTGTAACTGAGGGATTGTGGGTCTGTATGTGAATGAGTTTGTGACTGAGGGATTGTTTGTGATTTTGTGTTAAGGTTCTGTGGGTAATAGAATGTATGTGTGATTGAGGGATTGTGTGTCTGCATGTGTAAATTTGTATTGAGGGATGTAAGTGACTGAATTTGTGTGTGATACAGGGGTTATCTCTGAGTTTTTGTGATTGAGGGTCTATATGTGAGTTTGAGTTTGTGTGTGACAGAGGAATTAGTGTGATTTTGTGTGTGTGGGTGAATAAATTTGTGTGATGAAGGATGGTCTGTGTCTTTTTGTGGGACTGAGATATTGTGTGTCTGAACGTGTGATAGTTTGAGGATTTGTGTGACTGATGGATAGTGATTTTGGGATTGTTGGTGACTGAATTTGTGTGTGATTGAGGTATTGTTGGTGTATGATTTTGTGTGATTGAAGGATTGTATATCTGTGTGATAGTTTGAGTTTGTGTGTGACAGGGATTTGTGTGATTGTGTGATTGCGGGTAGTGGGTGATGAAATTTGTGTGATTGAGGATTGTGTGTCTAGATATTGTTTGTGTGTGCTTGATAGTGTGTTTGAGTGTGTGATTCTGTGTGTGTTTCAGTTGCGGTACTGTGTGTATGATAGTTTGTGTGTGACAGATTACATGTTTTGAGGTGTGATTATTGTGTGATAAGGTTTGTGTGTTGAGTATTTGTGTAATTGTTTGAGCATGTGACTGAGGTATTGTGTGTGTCTACATGAATGTAATTTTGTATTTGAATGAGGGATTGTGTCTGTATGATAGTTTGAATGTGTGGGTGAAGGATTGGGTGTGATTTGGTGTGACTGAAAGATTGAATGTATCCTTCTGCGTGATAGTTTCAATTTATGTGTGACTGAGGGCTGCGTGAGTGTGTGTGATTTTGTCTGTGATGGGGATTGTGCATGTCTGAGTGTGTGCATGGTTATTTTAAGTTTGTGTTACTGAGGAATTGTGTGTCTCTCTGTATGATAGTTTGAGTTTGTTTGTTATAGAGGGATTGTCTAAGTGTATATGATTTTGTGTGTAATTGAGGGATCGTGTGTCTGTATGTGTAATAATTTTAGTTTGTGTGTGACTGAGTGATTGTGTGTGTGATAGTTTGAGTTTGTGTGTGACTTACGATTGAGTGTGAGTGATTTTGTGTAACTGGAGGATTAAGGGCAACTGAATTTCTGTGTGATGGAGGGATTGTGTGTCTGATGTGTCTGAGTATGTACGTCTGTATGTGCTTGTGGATTCGTGTGTTTGATTTCGTGTGTGTTTCAGTGTGAGGGACTATATGTATGATAGTCATATATATTTGTGTGCGACTGAGGAATTGCGTGTGACTGGGTGTGATTCTGTGAGTGACTGAGGAATTGTATGTATTGAGTATCTGTGTGTGTTGTTTTGAGTATGTGACTAGGGATTGTGTGTCCTACTTGTATGTACTTTTGTGTGTAATTGAAGGATTATGTGTGTGATAGTTTGAGTATAACTAAAGGATTGTTAAAGTGTGATTTTTGTGTGTGATTGAGGGGTTGTGTTTGTCTATGTGTGATAGTTTGAGTTTGTGACTGAGGGATGATGTGTGTCTGAGTGTGTGATTTTGTGTGTGACTGAAAGATTGTCCATATGTGTGATAGATTGAGTTTCTGTGTGACTGAGGGATTGTCAGAGTGTTTTAATTTGTGTGTGACTGAGGGATATGTGTCTCGGTGTTGTGATTTTATTTGTGATAAGGGATTGTTCATATCTGAGTGTGTGCATGGTACTTTGAGTGTGTGTAACTGAGGAATTATGTGTCTGTACATAGGATAGTTTGAGTTTGTTATTGAGGGATTGTCTGAGTGTGTATGATCTTGCGTATCATTGAGGGATTGTGTGTCTTATGTATAATCATTTTAGGTTTTGTTTGATCGAGGAATTGTCTGAGTGTGAGTGATTTTGTGTGTGATTGAGGGATTTTAGGTGACTGAATTTTTGTGACAGAGAGATTGTCTGTGTGATTCTTTTGTGTGATTGAGTAACTGTGTCTTTCTGTGTGATAGTTTGAGTTTGTGTGATGACAGAGGGATTAAGTGTGTGATTTTGTGCATGATTGAAGGATAGTGGAAGACAAATTTTGTGTGTGATTGAGGGATTGTATCTCTATGTGTGTGCTTGACAATATGTGGGTGTTCAAGTGTGTAATTTTGTGTGTGTTTCAGTGTGAGATATTGTGTGTATAATAGTTTGTGTGTGACTGCATGTTTCTGAGTGTGTGTGATTAAGGGATTGTGTGTTGAGGATTTGTGTGAGTTGGTTTGAGTGTGTGTGAGTGATTGTGTGTCTTCATGTGTGAAATTTTGTGTGAATGAGGGATTGTGGTGTCTGTGATGTTTGAATGTGTTACTGAGGGATTGTCTGAGTGTATGTGATTTTGTGTGGTTGAGGGATTGTGGGTGACTGCATCTGTGTGTGATTGAGGGTTGTGTGTCTGAGCATGTATGTTTGAGTATGTGTGTGATTGAAGATTTGTGTGTCCCTAAGTGTACGATTTTGTGTCTGATTGAGTGTGAGGATTATGTGTGTTATATCTTGTGACTGAGGGATGTGTTTGTCTGAGTGTGTGATAAAAGGATTGCGTGATTCCGTGTATGAAATAGTTTGAGTGTAATGAGGATTATTGGAGTATGTCTGAGTTTGTGTGTGATTGAGGAATTGTGTGTCTGTGTGTTATTTTGTGTTTGTGACTGAGTGATTATGTGTGTCTGATTGTGTGACAGTTTGAGTTTCTGTGTCACTGAGGGATTGTCAGAATGTGTGATTTTGTGTCTTACTGAGGGATTGTGTTTGTGTGTGATAGTTTGTGTGTCTTAGGGATTGTGTGTTAGAATGAGTGTAATTTTGTTTGTGATGAGTGATATTGCATGTTTGAGTGTGTGTATGGTAATTTGAGTTGTGTGAATGAGGGACTGTGTGTGTGATAGTTTGATTATTTTGTGTGACTGAGGCACTGTTCATATGAGTGTGATTTTTATGTGTTATTCGGGGATTAAGGAGGAATGAATTTGTGTGACTGAGGAATTGTGTGTGAGTATAGTTTTTGTGTGATGGAGAGATTGAGTGCATGTGATTTTGTGTGTAATTGAGGAATTGTGTATGTGATAGTTTGAGTTTCTATGTGACTGAGGATTTGTGTGTGATTTTTGTGTCTTTGAGGGATTTTTGTGAAGTTTGAGCTTGTGTGTGATACAGGGACTCTAGGTGACTGATTTTGTGTGCAATAGGGGATTTTATGTGATTTTTTTGTGATTGAGGGATTTTGTGTCTGAATGTGTGATGATGTCTGTGTGACTGAGGGATATGTGTGATTTTGGGATTGTGGGTGACTGAAGTTTCTGTGTGATTGAGGAATTGTCTATGTGTGATTTTGGTGAGGGATTGTGTGTCTTTATGTGTGATAGTTTGAGTTTGTGTGTGACTCAGGGATTAGGTGTGATTTTGTGTGTGATTGAGTAACAGAATTTGTGTGTGATTGAGGGATTGTGTGTGTCTGAGTATATATGTTTGTGTGTACTTGACGATATGTATGTGGTTTTTGAGTGTGAGATATTGTATATAAGATAGTCCGAGTTTATGTGTGACTGAAGGATTGTACATGTCTGTGTGTGATTTTGTGTGTGATGGAGGGATTGTGGTGTCTGTGTGTAATTTTGTTTGATGGAGGGATTGTGGTGTCAGTGTGTGATAATTTGAGTGTTTGATTAGAAATAGACTGTGTGTGACTTTGTGTGGTTGAAGGATTGTGGGTGACTGAATCTGTGTGTGATTGTAGGATTATGTGTGTATAAATATGTATGTTTGAGTTTGTGTGACTGGATTGGTGTGTCCAATGGTGTGATTTTGTGTGTGTCTGAGTGTGAGAAATGTGTGATATTTGAGTTTGTGTGTGACTGAGGGTTTGTGTTGTCTGAGTATCATTTTGTTTGTGATGAGGGATTGTGCGTGTCTGGGTGTTTGGTAGTTTGAGTTTGTGTAACTGAGGAATTGTGTGTCTGTCTATATATGATAGGTTGAGTCTGTGCGACTGAGGAGTTGTGTATATGATTTTGTGTGTGATTGAGGAATTTTGTGTCTGTACATATAATAGTATTAGGTGTGTGTCTGAGGGATTATGTGTGTGTAGTTTTATTTTGTGTGTGACTGAGTTAGAGTGTGAGTGATTTTGTGTGTGACTGGAGAATTGGCAATGATCGAATCTGTGATTGAGGATTGTATGTATGAGTATGTATGTCTGTGTGTGCTTGTGGATTCGTGTGTGTTCTGAGTGTGTGATTTTGTGTGTTTGAGTGTCAGGGATTGTTTGTATGATAGTTTGTGTTTGACTGAGGTAGTGCATGTGTCTGAGTGTGTGTGATTGAGATTGTGTGTCTACATGTATGTAATTTTGTGTTTCACTGAAGGATTGTGGTGTGTGATATTTTGAGGGTGTGACTGAGGGATTGTCTGAATGTGTGTGATTGAGGGATTGTGGGTGACTGAACCTTGTGTGATTGAGGGATTATGGTATCTGTGTATTATAGTTTGAGTGTGACTGAGGGATTATTGGACTGTGTGTGATTTTGAGTCTGAGGGAGTGTGAGACAGTTTGTGTTTGTGACAGAGAGATTATGTGCGTCTGAGCATGTGTGATTCTCTGTATGACTAAAGGGTTCTGTGTGTCCTTGTGTGTGAAACTTGAGTCTATGTGTGACTGAGGAACTGCTAGACTGTCTAACAGTTTTGTGTGTGTGTGTGATTCAGGGATTGTGTGTGTCTATATACAATATTTTGCATTTCTGGGTGACTGAAGGACTGTGTCAAAGTGTCTGTGATTTTGTGTGTGATTGAAGGATTGTGCATGTCTGGGTGTGTGTGGTGGTTTGAGTTTGTGTGAGGGATTTTGTATGTCTGTGTGTGATAGTTTGAGTTTGTGTGACTGGGGGATTGTGTGTCTGAATGTGTGATTGTGTTTGTGTTAGTGACTGTGCATGTCTGAATGTGTGGTAGTTATGATTTTGCGTGTGTTGTGGATTTTGTGTCTGTATGTGTAATTTTAGTTTCTGTGTGACTGGGATTATGTGTGTGATAGTTTTGATTTGTGTGAGACTGAGGGATTGTCTGAGTTTGAGTGATTTTGTGTATGATTGGAAGATTAGAGGGAGACTGAATTTGTGTTTTAGGGACTGTGTGTGTGGTAGCTTGAGTTTGTCTCTGACTGAGGGATTGAGTGTGTGTGATAGAGGGATTGTGGGTGATGGAATTTGTGTATGATTGAGGATTTTTTTATCTAAGTATATAGGTCAGTGTGTGTTTGTGGATTTGTGTATGATTTTGTGTGTTTTAGTGTGAGGGTTTATGTGTATGATTGAGTGTGTGTGACTGAGGGATTGCGTGTGTGTGAGTGTGTGTGATTTTGTGAGTGATTGAGGGATTGTGTGTGTTCAGTATTTGTGTGTGATGTTTGAGTGTGTGACTGAGGGACTGTGTGTCTACGTGTATGTAATTTTGCATGTGACTGAGGGATTGTGATCTGTCTGAGAGCTTGAGTATATGACAGTGGGATTGTCTGTGTGATTTTGTGAGGTTGAGAGATTGTGGGTGACTAATGTGTGTGACTGAGGGACTGTCTCTGAGCATGGATGCTTGAGGACTGTTTATAATTTTGTGTGTGATGGACAGATTATATGTGTGAGTTTTTATTGGTGTGTGACTGATGGATTGTGTGTGATAATATGAATTTCTGTGTGACTGATTTTGTGTGTGGCTGAGGGATTGTGTGATTTTTTTGTGAGTGATATTTTTCTGTGATTGAGGGCATGGTTGTGTCTGATTATGTGTTGTGTGTGCTTGACAATATGTGGTTGAATGTCTAATTTGACTATCATGGATTAGAGTTTGTGTTTGTGTGTGACTGAGGTCTGGTGTGTGTCTGAGTGTGTGTAGATTTGTGTGTGATTATCGGCATGTGTGAGTTGAGTATTTGTGTGTGATGATATTCGTGTGTGACTGAGGGATTGTCTACGTGTATGTAATTTGTTTGTTGCCATATTTGTGTGTGGACTCAGTGTGTGACTGGGATTGCGTGTGTATAGGTGTATGTAATTGTATGATTGAGGAATTTTTTGTGCATGTGTGATAGTTTGAGTTTGTAACAGAGGAATTGTCTGTGTGGGATTTTGTATGGTTGAAGGATTATGGGTGACTGAACCTGTGTGATTGGAGGGGTTGTGTGTATCTGAGTATGTATGTTTGAGTTTGTGTGTGATTGAGGATATGTGCATCTTTAGTGTGATTTTGTGTGTTTGAGTGTGAGGGATTATAGGTGAGATTTGAGTTGTGTGTGACCGAAGGATTGTGTCTCTTAGTGTGATTTTTTTTTGTGTGATTGAAGGATTTTATCTGTGTGTGATAGTTTAAGTGTAACTAAGGGACTGTTAAAGTGTGTGATTTTGTGTGTGATTGAGGGATTGCGTATTAGTTTAAGTTTTGTGTGACAGGAAATATGTGTATCTGAGTGTGATTTGTGTGTCATTTAAGGACTGTGTATTTCTGTGAGATAGTTTAGATTATGAGAGACTGAGGGATATTAGAGTGGTGAATTTGTGTGTGATTGAGGGATTGTGTCTCTGTATGACAGTCTGAGTTTGTATGTGACAGGTATTATGTGTGGCTAAGTGTCTATGATTTTTGTGTGTAATTGAAGGATTGTGTGTGTCTCGTGTGTGTGATAGTTTGAGTATTGTGTGACTGAAGGACTGGCAGGGTGTGTGATTATGGATTGTGCCTGTATGTGATAGTTTGAGTTTGCATATGATTGAGGGATTTTGTGTGTTTTTGTGTGTGATTGAGGGATTACTTGTGTGTCTGAGTGTGTGTATTATACTGTGAGTTTGTGTGACTGAGAGTATGTCTGTGTGCGTGATAGTCTGAGTTTGTGTGTGGTTGAGGGATTTTGTGTCTGAGTGTGTGATTTTGTGTGTGATTCAGGGATTGTGCATATCTGAGTGTGTGTATGGTAGTTTGAGTTTATTTGACTAAGGGATTGTGTGTCATAGTTTGAGTTTGTGTGTGACTGAGCGATTGTGTATGTGATAGTTTCAGTTTGTGTGACAGGGATTATGTGTGTCTGAGTGTGACACTGTGTGTGATTGAAAGATTGTGTGTGTTCGTGTGATAGTTTGAATTTATCAGTAACAGAAATTGTCAGAGTGGTGATTTTGTGCGTGACAGAGGCTTGTGTGCCTGTGTGATATTTTGAGTTTGCGTGTGACTGAGGGAGTATGTTTCTGAGTGTTTGTAATTTTGTGTGTGATTGAGGGATTGTGTGTGTTGAGTTTGTGTGTGACTGAGGGATTGAGTTTCTGTGATTTTGTGTGTAATTGAGGAATTGTGTGTCTTTATGTGTGATAGTTTGACTTTGTGTGTGAGTGAGGGATTGTGTGAGTTTGTGGGTGGGACTAAGGTATTTGGGTGACTAAATTTATCTGTAATTGTGGGATTATCTATGTGTGATTTTGTGTCTGATTGAGGGATTGTGTATCTGAATGTGTGATAGTTTGAGTTTATATGTGACTGGCGGAATTTTTGTGTGATAGGGATTTGGGGTGTCTGAGTATGCCATGTTTGCTTTTCGATTTGTGTGTTCGAGTCTTGTGATTTTGCGTGTGATTGAGGGATTGTGTGTGTTGAGTATTTGTGTGTGATGGTTTCAGTTGTAACTGTGGGACTGTGTACTATGTTTATTATTTTGTGTGTACTGAAGATTTATTTAGTCTGAATGTGTGTGATTTTCTGAGGTTGAGGTTGTAAACCTTGTTTTTGTATCTCTAGATATTGTTTGTGATTAGTTTTGTTCTGTTGTGATTTTGTGTGTGTTTGAGTTAGGGTTTGAGCTTATGTATGAATGAGATTTTATGTCCGAGTGTATGCAATTTTGTATGATTGAAGGATTGTGTATGTCATGTTGAGTTTGATTGTGTATGTGACTAGGATTGTAGTGTGATTTTGTGTGTAATAAGGTTTAGTTTCTTGTGACCGTTTCACTGTGTAACTAAGGGATTATTGTCTGAATGTATGATTTTGTGTGATCGAGGGATTGTGTGTTGAGTATTTGTGCTATGGTTTGAGTGTGTGACTTGGAACTCTGTGTGTACGTGTATGTAATTGTGTATGATAGGGGTTGTGGTGTCTCTGTGTGTGATAGTTTGAGTGTGTGACTGAGGAACTGTGTGTGTGTGATTTTGTGTGGCTGAGTGATTGTGGGTGAGTGAATCTGTGTGATAGAGGAATGGTGTGTTTCTGAGTTGTATGTTCGAGTTCATGTGTGATTGAGGATTTGTGTGTCCCTATAATTTTTCATGTGTTTGATTGTGAGAGATTATGTGTGTGATAGTTTGAGTCTGTGTGTGACAGGGATTGTTTTTCTAGGTGTGTTTTTGCATGTGGATTGGAGACTGTGTGTCTGTGTGTGTGAAAGTTTGAGAGTGCCTGAGGTATTGTCTAAGTGTGTGTCATTTTGTGTTCGACTGAGGGCTTGTGTCTCTGTATGAGTGGTAGTCTGAGTTTGTGTGTGAGTGAATGATTTTGAGTATGTTTTTTTGTATGTGACTGAATTTGTGTGTGATTGAGGGATTGAGTGTGACAGTTCAAGTTTGTGTGTGACTGAAAAATTATATAAAGTGTGTGTGATTTTGTGTGTGATTGAGAGATTGTGGGCCTTTATTTTGACAGTTTGAGTTTGTGTGACTGAAGGATTGTGTGTGATTTTGTGTGTGATTGAGGGATGGTGTGTGTCTGTGTGTGATGGATTATATGCGTCTGAGTGTGTGAATTTTGTGCTATTTAAGGATATGTGTCCTTGTGTGTGAAAGTTTGAGTTTGTGAGTGACAGAGGGATTGTCAGAGTGGTGATTTTGTGTGTTATTGAGGGATTGTGAGTCTCTGACAGTTTAAATTTACTTGTGACTAAGGGATTGTCTAAGTGTGTGATTCTTGTGTGACTGAGGGATTGTGCATGTCTGAGTGTGTGTATGGTAGTTTGAGTTTGTGTGAGTGAGGGATTGTGTGTGTCGATGACAGCTTGTGTTTTGTGATTGAAAAATTGTTTGAGTGTGTGAAGTATTGTGCATGTCTGTGTGCTGGGATTGTTTGTTATATGTTTGTGTATCTGAGTGACTGAGGGATTGTTTGTGTATATGAGTTTGTGTGTAACAGAAACCCTAAGTCACACACAGTCACAGTGTTTGTCTAAGTGTCTATGGTTTTGTGTGTGACTGATGGATTGTTTCTCTAAGTGTGAGATTTTGAGTGTTACCGTGTGTGACTAATTTGTGTGTGATTGAGGGATTGTGTGTGATCATTTGAATTTGTGTGACTGAGGGATTGCCTTAGTGTGTGTCATTTTGTGCGCAATTAAGGGATTGTCTGAATGTGAGATTTTGTATGTGATTGAGGAATGAGAGTGTCTGTATTTGTGTGTGATTTAGGGATTTTGTGTGTGATGCTTTGAATTTCTGAGTGTGAGGGATTTTCTGAGTGTGTGATTTTGTGTGTGATTGAGGAATTTTGTGCCTTTATGTGTGATAATTTGAATTTGTGTGTGATAGGGATTGCTTTGTGTGATTTTGTATGTGATTGAGGAATTGTGGGTGACTTAGCTGTGTGTGATTGAGGGGTGTGTATGAGTACGTATACCTGTGTGTGCTTGTGGATTTGTGTTTGAGTGTGTGTAATTTTGAGTGTGAGGGATTCTGTGTATGGCAGTCTAAGTTTGTTGTGACGTAGGGATGCGTTTGACTTGGTGTGTGTTAATGTGTGTGTAAATGAGGGATTGTGCGTTGAAGTATTTTTGTGGAATACTTTGAGTGTGAGATTGAGACTTTGTGTCTACGTGTATGTGATTTTGTGTGATTGAGGGATTGTAGTGTCTGTGATAGTCTGAGTTTCTGACTGAGGGATCGAGTGTGTGTGATTTTGTGTGTTTGAGAGATTGTGGGTGACTGAGGTATTGTGTTCATCTGAGTATGTATATTTGAATTTGATTTTGTGTGTGACTGACAAATTGTGTTTGTATGTGTGATAGTTTGAGTTTCTGTGTGCCTGAGGGTTTGTGTGTTGACTGAGGAATTGTGGGTGACTAAATTTGTGTGTGATTGAGGGATTCTGTGTGTGTTGTGTGTGCTTATGTATGTTTGTGTGTGCTTGACAATATGTGTGTTTGAATGAGGAATTGTGTGTATGATAGTCTGAGTTTGTGTATAAATGAATGATTGTGTGTCGTGTGTGATCATTTAATTTTGGGTGTGACTGAGGGACTGTCAGTGTGTGTGTGTGTGATTGAGGGATTTTGTTTCTCATGTGACAATTTACGTTTCTGATTGAGGGACTGTGTGTCTTAATGTGTGTGATTGAGATTGTGTGTTGAACATTTGTGTGTGATGTTCGAGTGTATGACTTGGGGATTGTGATGTCTGTGTGTAATAAGCTTGAGTGTGTGACTGAGGAATTGTGTGAGTATGAGATTGTGTGGTTGAATGATTGTGGGTGACTGAATCTTTGTGTGAAATGAGGGATGGTGTGTGTCTGAGTTTGTGTGTTTGAGCCTGTGTGTGCTTGAGGATATGTGTGTACCTGAATTTGTGATTTTTGTGTGTTTGAGTGTGAGCGATTATGTGTGTGTGATTACTTGAGTTAATTTGTGTGTGAGTTTGAGAGAACAGGTATTTTCTAAGTGTGTGTGATTTTGTGTATGTCGGAGGGACCGTGTTGTGTATGATAGATTGAGTTCATGTATGAATGAGGGATTGTTTGAGTGTATGTGTTTTTGTATGTGATTGAGGGATTGTGGGTGACTGAGCGAACATGCGTGTGATTGAAGGATTATCTGAGTGTGTCATTTTGTGTGTGATTGAGAGATTGTGTGTCTGTGTGATAGTTTGAGTTTAACTGAGGGATTGTGTGTGAACTGAATTAGTGTGTAATTGAGGGATTGTCATAGTGTGATTTTGTGTGTAATTAAGGGATTGTGTATCTGTGTGAAAGTTTGAGCTTTTGTGTGACTTAGGGATTGTGTACCTGATTGTGTGATTTTGTTTGTGATGAGGGTTTGTGCATGTCTGTGTGCCTATGGTAGTTTGAGCTTTTGTGAGTGAGGGATTGTGTTTGTCTGTGTATTTGATAGTTTGAATAGGTGTGAATGAGGGATAGTCTGAGTGTATAAGATTTTATGGGAGATTGACAGATTGTGTGTCTGTATCGTGATTTTTTTAGTTTGTGTGTGACTGCAGGATTTTGGGTGACCGAGGGATTTTGTTTGTGATTGAGGTGTGTGTGTGTGTGTGTGTGAGTATGTATGTCTGTGTCTGCTTTGTGATGTGTTTGTGTGTGATTTTGTGTGTTTGAGGTGTAGGATTGTGTGAGTTTGTGTGACTAAGGGATTGATTGTCTGAATTATGTGATTTTGTATGTGATTGAGGGATTGTGGTGACAGAATCTGTGTGACTGAGGATTTGTGTCCCTGACTGTGTGATTTTGTGTGTTTTTAATGTGAGGGATTAGGTGTGTGATAGTGTGTGCCTGATGAATTGTGTGTCTGAATGTGTGTGATTTTGTGTGTAATGGAAGGATTATGTTTGTCCACGTGTGATAGTTTGAGTGTGACTGGGGAACTGTCTGATTGTGTGATTTAGGATTGCGTGTTTCCATGTGTGTGACTGTCTGAGTGTGAGTGAGGCACTGTTAGAGTGTTGTGATTTTGTCTGTGACTGAGGGACTGTATGTCAACATGTGCAATAGTTTGTGTGTGACTTAGGGATTGTCTCACTGTGTGTGATTTCATGTGTGAGATACTGTGCGTGACTGAAGGTCTGTGTGTGGGATAGGTTGACTTTGTGTGTGACTGAGGGATTATCTGAACCTGTGTGATTTTGTGTGTGATTGAGGGATTTTGTGTCTCTATGTGTGATAGTTTGATTTTGCATATGACAAGGTACTGTGTGTAATTTTGTGTGATTGAGGGATTGTGGGTGAAGGAATTTGGGTGTGACTGAGATTGTGTGTGATTTTGTATGTAACTGAGAAGTTCTGGGTGATGGAATTTGTGTGTGATGGAGGGATTGTGTGTATCTGAGTACGTATGTCTGTGCCTGGTTGAGAATTTGTGTGCTTGAGTCTGTGTGATTTTGTGTGTTTGATTGTGAGGGAGTATGTGATATGATAGTTTGATTGTGACTGAGAGGATTTCATGTGCCTGAGTGAGATTTTGTGTGTGATTGAGGGATTGTGTATTTGGAATATTTTTGGGTGATGGTTTGAGGTTGTGACTGAGGGATTATGTCCGTCTACATGTGTGTAATTGTGTGTGATTGAGGGACTGTGAAGCCTGTGTATTAGTTTGAGTGCATGACTGAGTAATTGTATTACTGTGTGTGATTTTGTGTGGTTGAGGGAGTGTGGGTAACTGAATCTGTGTGGGATTGTGGGATTGTGTGTCTGAATACATGTATGAGTTTGTGAGGACTTGTGTGTCCCAAGTGTGTGTGATTCCCGCGTGTTTGAGTGTGAGTGATTATGTATGATAGTTTGAGTTTGTGTGTGACTAAGGGATTGCGTGCCTGTGTGATTGTGTCTGTGTGACTGAGGGATTGTCGTGTGTCTGTGATAGTTTGATTTGTGTGACTGGGAGTTGTTAGCGTGTGATTTTGTGTCATTGAAGGATTGTGGTTGATAGAATTTATGTGTGATTGAGGGATTATTTCTGTGCTTGTGGATCTGTGTTCAAGTGTGTGTGATTTTGTGTGTGAGGGATTGTGTATGATAGTCTGAGTCTGTGTGTGACTGGGCATTGCAACTGTCTAAGAGTTTGCAAGTGAATGAGGGACTGTATGTGCTTTGTGGGTGATGGTGAGTGTGGGACTGGAGACTATCTGAGTGTGTGTGTGTGTGTGTGTCTTTAAGGGACTGTAGATGATTGAATGTTTATGATTGAGGGATCTGTGTGTCTGAGTGTGCTTGTGCTATTAGATGTGTGATTTTCTGCATAATTGAGGAATTGTGGTGTCTGTGTCTGATTCACTGCATTATTAATGGATTGTGTGTGTACATGTGTGTGATGGTTTGAGTGTGTGTGACTGAAGGATTATCACTGTGTGATATTGTGATTGAGGAATTGGGTGTCTTTGTGTGATAACTTGAATTTGTGTGTGACCGATGGATCCTGTGTCTGAGTGTGTGATTTTGTGTGTGATTGAAGTATTGTACATGTCTGAGTGTGTATGGTAGTTTGAGTTTGTGTGACTGAGGGATTGTGTGTCATGTGTGATAGCATGAATGTATGTGTGACTGAGGGATTGTCTGAATGTATATAATTTTGTGTGTGACTGAGGGATTTTGAGTCTGTATGTGTAATTATTTGAGTATGACTGAAGAATTGTCCTAGTGTATAATTTTATGTGTGACTGAGGGACTGTGTGTGTTTATGTGTGAGTTTCAGTGTGTGACTAAGGGATTTGTGTGTGTTTTGTATATGCTTGAGGTACTGTAGATGATCGAATCTGTGTGTGATTATGGGATTGTGTGTGTGTCTGGGTATGCATATTAGAGTTTGTGTGAGATTGAGGATATGTGTGTCCCTGTGTGATTTTATGTGTATTTGAGTGTGAGAGATTATGTGTGGAATAGTTTGAGTCTGAGTGTGACTGACGTATTGTGTGATTTTTTGTGTTATGAGGGATTGTGCGTGTCAGTGTGTAATAGTTTGAGTGTGACTGAGGGAGTAACTGAGTGTGTGAGATTTTGTGTGTGACTGTGGGCTGTGTGTCTGTATGTATGATAGTTTGAGTGTGACTGTTGTTTTTTTTGTCTGAGTGTGTATGATTTGGGATGTGATTCAGGTATTGTGGGCAAATGTGTATTTAGAAATTGTGTGTATAACTTGTGATGAGGGATTCCATGTGATTTTATGTCTGATTGAGGTTGTGGGTAACTGAATTTGTGTGTGATTGAGGGACTGGCTTGTGTGATTTTGTGTGTGACTGAGGGATTGTATGTCTGTATGTGTGATAGTTTGAGTTTGTGTGTGACTGCGGGATTGAATTGTGGATTTGCATGTGATTAAGGAATAGTAGGTTACTGAAACTGTGATTGAGAATTGTGTGTGATACTTTATTTGTGTTTGACTGACGGATTGTCAGTGTGTGATTTTGTGTATGTTTGTGGAATTGCATGTCTGTATGTGAGAGTTTGAGTTTGTGAGTTACTGAAGGGTTGTGTCTGATTTTATGTGTGTGATTGAGGGCTTGTGGGTGAATGAATTTGTGTGCAAGGAGGGAGTGCATGTGTGTGATTTTGTTTGTGAGGGATTGTGTGTCTGTATGTGGGATAGTTTGACTTTGCCTATGACCAAGAGATTGTCTGTGTGTGATTCTGTGACTGGGGGATTGTGTGTGATGGAATTTGTGAGTGATTGAGGGATTGTGTGTGTCAGGGTATGAATGTCTGTGTGTGCTTGTGGATGTGTCTAATGGAGGTGTGTGTGAATTTTGTGTGTAGAAGAGGGAGGGATTATGTGTATGATAGTCTGAGTTTGTGTGTGACTGAGGGATTGCATCTGTGTGTGTGATTTTGTGTGTGACTGAGGGATTTTGTGTGTTGAGTATTTGTGTTAATATATGAGTAAGACGATTGTGTACGTCTACGTGTATGTAACTTTGTGTGTGATTAAGGAATTGTGGTATCCGTGTAATTAATTTGGGGTGTTTTTGTGAGGTTCAGACATTGTGGGTGATTGGATCTGCGTGTGACTGAGGGGTTGTGTGTCTAGGCATTTATGTTTGAGTATGTGTGTGACTGAGGATTTGTGTGTTCCTGAGTGTTGGATATTGTGTGTTTGAATGCAAGGGATTATGTGGGTGAGAGTTTGAGTTTGTTTGTGTGAGGGATTGTGTGTGTCTGAGTGTGTTATTTTGTGTGCGATCAAAGGATTATGTATGTTTGTGTGATAGTTTGAGTGACTGAGGGATTGTCTGAATCTGTGTGAAAGTTTGAGTGGGACTAAGGGATTGTGTGTCTGTATGTGTGATGCTCTGAGTTTCTATGTGACTGAGGATTGTGTGTCTAAGTGTGTGCTTTTGTATATGACTGAGGGATTGTAGGTGACTGGATTTGTGTGTGATTAAGGAACTGTGTGTCTGATAGTTTGGTGTGTGTGTGTCTGAGGTATTGTCTGAGTGTGTGCGATTTTGAGTTTCATTGAGGGAGTGTGTCTGTATGTATCACACTTTGTGTGTGACTGAAGGATTATGTGTTATTTTGTGTGTGAGACTGAGGGACTGTGGGTGACTGAATTTGTGTGACTGGGTATTGTCTGTTTAATTTTATGTGTGACTAATGGATTGTGTGTCTGAATTTGTGATTTTCGTGAATTTGTGTGACTGAGGGATTGTGTGACTGTGTGTAACTGAGGAATTGTGGGTGATGAAATTTGTGATTCAGGGATTGTGTTATCTGCGTATGTATGTGTGTCCTTGTGGATTTGAATGTGATTTTGTGTGTTTGAGAGTGAGGGATTATGTGTACGATGGTCTAAGTTTGAATACACCTGATGGATTGCATGTGTCTGAGTGTATGATTTTGTGGGATTGACGGATTGTATGTGTTGAGTATTTTGTGTGATGGTTTGAGAGTGTGACTGGAGAATTCTTTGTGTCTAGATTTATGTGATTTTGTGTGTGATAGAGGGATTGTGATGACTGTTGTGTAATAGTTTGAATTGTGACTGAGCAATTGAGTGTGATTTCTGTATGGCCGAGGTATTGTGGTTGACTGTATCTGTATGTGACTGAGGGATTGTGTGTGTCTGAGTATGTATGTCTGCTTTGTGATAGAGGATTTGGTGTATCCCCAAGTGTGTGATTTTGTGTGTTTGATTGTGAGGAATGTGTGTGTGATAGTTTGAGTTTGTGTGTGACTGAGGGATTGTCCAGTAGTGGGATTTGTATGTGACTGAGGGTTTGTGTGTCTATGTGTTATAGTTTGATTTGTGTGTGACTGAGAGATTGTGGGTGACAGAATTTGTGTTGATGGAGGGATTGTGTGTGCCTACGTGTAATTTTCCTTGTAAATGAGGGATTGTTGTGTCTGTGTATGTTATAATTTGAATGTGAGTGTGTGCGATATTATGTGGTTGAGGGATTGTGACTGAATTTGTGTGTCACGAAGGGATTGTGTCTGAATATGTTTGAGTATGTGTATAAGGATTTGTGTGTCCCTGAGTGTTTGATGTTGTGTGTTTGAGTGTTTGAGATTTTTTGTGTGACGGTTTGATTTTGTGCATGACTGAGGGATTGTCTATGTCTGAGTGTATATGATTTTGATTGTGATTGTAGAATTGTGTGTCCTTGTGTTGACATTTGAGTGTGACTGAGGGATTGTCTGCATGGTTTTGTGTGTAACTGAGGAGCATGATAGTTTAAATTTGTGTGTGACCGAGGGATTGTCTTAGTGTATGTGATCTTATAAGTCATTGAGGGATTGTGGGTGTCTGAATTTGTGTGTGATTGAAGGATTGTGTGACAATTTGAGTGTGTGTGACTGAGGGATTGTCCAGTGTCTGATTTTGTGTGTGACTGAGGAATTGTGTGTGATTTTGTATGTGTGATAGAGGGATTGTGTGTGTTTGATCATGTGATTATTAGTTTGTGTGTTGGAGCGATTGTGTCTGTGATAGTTTGAGTTTGTGTGTGAATGTGGGACTAAGTGTATGTGATTTTGTGTGCGATTGCGGGATTGCGTGTGTGATAGTTTGAGTTTGCGTGTGACTGAGGGATTATGTCTGATTTTGTGTGTGACTGGGGGATTGTGGGTGAATGAATTTGTGATGAGGAATTGTATGTGTGTGATTTTGTGCGTGACTGAGGGATTGTATGTCTGTATGTGGGACAGTTTTGGATTTGTGTGTGACCTAGGGATTGTCTGTGTCTGATTTTGTGTGACTGAGGGATTGCGTGTGATGGATTTTTTTGTATGATTAAGGGATTGTGTGTGTGCCTGAGTATATATATGTGTGTGGATTTGTGTCTATTGGACTGTGTGTGTGATTTTGTGTGTTTGATCTGAGGGATGGTGTGTATGATATTTTATGTGTGTGACTGAGGGATTGTTTGTGTGTGTGATTTTGTGTGTGGTTGAAGGATTGTGTGTGACAGTTTGAGTACAACTGAGGGATTGTCTTGAGTGGTATTATTTTTGTATGTGACGATGGTTTCTGTGTCTCTGTGTGTGATAGCTTGAGTTGAATGTGACTAACGGATTGTGTGTGTCTGAGTTGTGTTTTTATATGTGATAGATTGTGGGTGACTGATTGTGTGTGATTGAGGGACTGTGTGTGATAGTTTGAGTGTGTGTGACTGAGGGATTGTCTGTGAGTGATTTTGAGTTTCATTGAGGTAGTGTGTATGTGTGATGGTTTGAGTTTGCATGTGACTGAGGGATTGTGTGTGATTTTGTGTGATTGCGGGATTGTGGTTGACAGAATTTGTGTCACTGAGGGATATTGTGTTACTTGAGAATATATATCTGTGTGTGCTTCTGGATTTGTGTCTTTAAGTGTGTGATCCTGTGTGTGAGGGATTATGTGTATGATAGTCTGCATTTTGTGTGATTGTGTGTGTTTTTTGTGTGCGGTTGAGGAACTTTATGTTTAGTATTTGTATGTGATGGTTTGAGTAACTGAGTGATTATCTGAGTGTGATTTTGTTGGCTGAGGGATTGTGGGTGACTGAATCTGTGTGTGATTGAGGTATTGTGTGTGTGTGTGTCTGAGTTTGTATTTTTGAGGATACGTCATCTCGAGTGTGTGATTTTGTGTATGTCTGAGTATGAGGGATTACATGTGGGGTAGTTTGACATTGTGGTTGACTGAGGGATTGTGTTTGATTTTTTTTTGTGTTACGAAGTATTGTGTGTGTCCGTTTGTGATTTTTTAAAAATCTATTTTATTATACCACCGTAAAGATTTTCATGTTTGGGTTTCAGGCATAGCGTGATCCAGCACCCGTCCCTCCACCAGTGCCCATTTCCCACCACCAATGTCCCCGATTCCCTCCCCCTACCCAACCTGCCTCTATGACACACACCTTGCCCCCTCCCTCCCTCTCTTTCACACACACATATTGTGGCTTGCAATACAAACATTTATAGGTTATGTACATCCCTTTGCCTACATTTAATGCTCAGTTCTACAGTTTGAGTGGGACTGAGGGATTAACTGAATGTGTGTGATTTTGTGTGTGGTTGAGGAATTGTGTGTCTGTTTGATTGTGTGTGACTGATGGATTGTTTGTCTGCGTGTATGTGATTTTGTATGTGATTTAGGGATCGTGGGTGACTCAATTTGTGTGTGAATTAGGCTTGTGTGTGATAATTTGAGTGTGTGTGACTGAGGGATTGTGTAGTGTGTGTGATTTGTGTGAGACTGGGGGATTGTGTGCCTTTGTTTGATAATTCAAGTTTGCGTGTCACTGAGTATGTGATTTTATGTGACTAGGGATTGTTGTGCTGAGTATTTGTGTGTGACGGTTTGAGGTGTTAACAAAGATTGTGTGTCTACCTGTATATAATTTTGTGTGATTTAGAGATTCTGGTTTCAGTGTCTGATAGTTTGAGTGTGTGACTGAGGGTTTATGGGATACTCAATCTGTGGGTGATTGAGGGATTGTGTGTGTCTGAATATGTATGCTTGAGTTTTGTGTGTGAAGGAGTATTTGTTTGCCCCCGAGTAAGTGATAGTTTGAGTTTGTGACAGGGATTATGTGTGTCTGTGTGTGATTTTGTGTGTGCAGAGGGATTATGTGTGCTCATTTGTGTGATTTTCTGTTACTGAGGAATGGTCAGTGTGTGATTTTTGTGTGTGTTTAAGTGTGAGGGACTGTGTATGTGATTGTCTGAGTTTGTTTTTGACTGAGATATTGCATGTGTGATTGTGTTTGTGATAGAGGGATTGTGTGTCTGTATGTGTGATAGTTTGAGTTTATGTGACTGGGGATTGTGTATATTTTGTGTGCGATTGAGGGATTTTGCGTGGTAGAATTTGTGTGTGATTGAAGACTGTGTGTCCCTGAGTGTGTGATTTCGTGTGTGTTTGAATGAGGGATTATGTGACAGCTTTTGTGTCTGATCTGAGTGTGACTTTCTTTGTGACTGAACGATTGTGTGTCCATATGTGTGATAATTTGAGTGTGACTGAGGGATTTGAGTGTTTGTGTGGTGGTAGAATTGTGAGTGACTGAATCTGTGTGTGATTGAGGGATTGTGTGTGTCTGAGTATATACGGTTGAGTTTGTGTTTGATAAGGAGTTGTGTGCGAGTTTGAGTTTGTCTGTGGCTGAGGGTCTGTGTGTAGTGCTATACTGTATTTGCGTGACTGAGGGTTTTGTGTCAAAGTGTGTGGGATAGAAGGATCGTGTGTATCCATAGGTGTGATGTTTTGAGTGTGACTGGGGATTGTTAGTGTGTGATTTTGTGTGTGACTGAGGGATTTTATGTGTCTGTGTGTGATTTTGTATGATTGAAGGATTGTGTGTCCGTGAT
Organism: Cryptotis parvus; assembly: GCA_021461705.1. NCBI lineage: Eukaryota > Metazoa > Chordata > Mammalia > Eulipotyphla > Soricidae > Cryptotis > Cryptotis parvus. The sequence continues at coordinate 73,415 of JAJIBD010008007.1, forward strand.
GTGATAGTTTGAGTTTGCGTTGACTGAATGGGTTGGCATGTGCAATTTTGTGTGATTGAGGAATTGTCTGTGTGTGATTTTGTGTGATTGAGGGACTGTGGGTGACAAAATTTGTTTCTGAGTGAGAGAGTTTGTGTCTGACTATGTACAATTTGTATCTGAAGGTGTGTGTGACTTTATGTGACTGAGGGATTGTGTGAGTATGAGTCTGTGTGTGGTTGAGGGATTGTGTCTGTTGAGTATGTGTGATGACTGAAGCGTGTGACTGAGGGATTGTGTGTCTATGTGTATGTAATTTTGTGTTGATTGATGGACTGTGGTGTCTTTGTGAGCGATGGTTTGAGTGTGTTAGAGTATTGTCTGTTATTTTGTGTGACTGAGGGATTGAGTATGTCGGAGTATATATATTTGAGCTTGTGTGTGATTGAGGATTTGTGTTCCTGAGTGTGAGATTTTGTGTGTGTCTGAGTGTGAGGGATTACGTGTGGGATACTTTTGAGTTTGTTTGTAAATAAGGGATTGTGTATGATTTTTTGTGATATAAAGGATTGTGTGTGTCTGTGTGTGATAGTTTATGTGACTGGGGATTATCTATGTGTGGATTTGTGTGTGACTGGGGGATTGTGGGTCTGTACATGTGATATTTTGAGTTTGTGTGTGACTATGGATTGTTTGCCTGAGTGTGTATGATTTGTAATGTGATTCAGGGATTGTGGGTGAGTGACTTTGTGTGACTGAGGATTGTGTGTGATAGTCTGAGTTTGTGTGTGACTGAGGGATTGTCAAGAGTCTGTGATGTGAGTGGCCTGGACACAGGAGAGGCGGGATCAGCTACTCACAGTGTACTCACAACCTCTACCCTCTTGTTCTGTTGTGGTTTTTGGTAACCCTGGGTGATGCTCGGGGGTTGTGATGCTCAGGGGTTCTCACTGGCTCTGCACTCAGGAATTACTCCTGGCCCTCTGATTGGTCCTCTTATAAACCCTTATTTGCATACCCAGTCTGATTGGTTCCCCACATCCCATTATTTGCATAAAGACATACATATCAGCAGTCTCATTGGCCGGATGCAATCTGATGCCTTTGATGAACATAGGGAATAACCACTGACAGAGCAGACACAACCGCAACCCAGGTGCAGGGCGGGGTACTCCAGATGAACACAGGCGGCCATGACAGGTAGATAGTCATTCACATGACTGTTTCTGTGTGTGATTGAGGGATTATCTGAGTGTGATTTTGTGTGTGACTGAAGGATTTGTGTCTGTCTGTGTTATAGTTTGGGTTTGTGTGTGATTTTGTGTGTGATTGACGGATTGCGTGTGATGGAATTTATGTGTGATTGAGGGATTGTGTGTGTCTGAATGTATATGTCTGTGTGCTTGTGGATTCGAGTGTGTGATTGTGTGTTTGAGTGTGATGGATTATGTGTGTGATTGAGGGATTGTGTGTCTGAGTGTATGATTTTGTGTGTTATTAAATGATTGTGTCCATGTATGTGATAGTTTTTGACTAAGGGATTGTCTGAGTTTGTGAGTTTGTGTGTGACTGAGGGATTGTCTGAGTTTGTGAGTTTGTGTGTGACTGAGGGATTGTGTGTCTGTATGTGTGACAGTTTGAGTTTGTGTGACTAAAGGATGGTTTGTCTAAGTATAGTGATTTTGTATCCCGAGTCAGGGATTGTGGTTGATTGAATTATTGTGTGACTGAGGGATTGTGTGTGATAGTTTGAGTTTTTGTATGACTGAGGGACTGACTAGAGTGTTTATTATGTGTGACTGAGGGTTTGTATTTCTGTTATATTTTGAGTTTTTGTTGACTGAGGGATTGTGTGTCTAAGTCTGTTGTAATTTTTGTGTGAGCAAAATATTGTGTGTCCATGAGTGTGATAGTTCCAGTGTGACTGAGGGATTGTTAAAGAGTATGTGATTGAGGGATTGTCTGTGTCTGTGTGTGAGTTTGTGTGTGGCTGAGGGATTATGTGTCTGAATTATGTATGGTTAAAGGATTTGGTGTGTCCTGATGTGTTATAGTTTGAGTTTGTGTGTGACTGAGGGACTGTCACAGTGTGTGATTTTATGTGTGAATGAGGGATTGTGTGTGGTACTCTGAGTTTGTGTGACTGAGGGACTATGTATGTCTGAGTGTTGTAATTTTGTATGTGACTGAAGGGTTGTATGTGTCTGTGTGTGATAGTTGAAGTTTGTGTGTGACTGAGGGATTGTCTGTGTATGATTTTTGTGTGATTGAGGGATTGTGTGTGACAATTTTGTGTGATTGAGAGATTGTGTGTCCGAGTATGTATGTCTGTGTGTGCTTGTGAATTTGTGTCTGTGGGAATTTGTGTGGTTTCATTGTTGTGATTGAGGGATTGTAGGTGACTGAATTTGTGTGTGATTGAGGAATTATCTGTGTGTGCTTTGTGTGTGATTGAGGCATTGTGTGTGTTGAGTATTTGCATTTTTAGGGTGTATTTATTGCCAATGTGTGGTTGAGGGATTGTGGGAGTACCGCATGTGATGATTTGAGGGTGTGTCTGAAGGACTGTGTGTTTATGTGTATGTAATTTTGTAGGTGGTTGAAGGATTGCGGTGTCTAGCTGTGATTGTTTGAGGGTGTGACTGAGGGATTGTGTGTGTATGTGTTATTGTGTGTGGTTGAGGGATTGTGTGTCTGCATACATATATTTTAGTTTGTGGGTGATTAAGGATTTATGTGTCACTGAGTGTGTGATTCTCTGTGTGTTTGAGTGTGAGGGAATATGTGTGTTAGCTTACAGAGCTTGTATGTACAGGGGGATTGTGTGTCTGACTTTTTGATTTTGTGTGTGACTGAAGGATTGTGTCTATGTGTGATAGTGTGAGTGTGACTAAGCGATTGTATGGGTTGTGCGAATTTGCATATGGTTGAAAGACTGTAGGTGACTGAATTTGTTTGTGATTGAGGGATTGTATGTGCGATAGTTTGAGTTTGTGTGTGACGGATGGTCTGATTGCATGTGATTTTGTGTTTGTGTGTCTGTATGTGTTATAGTTTGAGTTTGTGTGTGACTGAGGGATTGTGTGCGATTCTGTGTGTGTGATTGAGGGACTGTGGGCGAATGCGTGTGATTAAGGGATTGTGTGGGTCTGAGTATGTACTTCTTTGTGTGCTTTTGGATTTGTATGTTAGAGTGTGTGTAATTTTGTGTGTGATTGAGGAATTGAGGTGTCTGTGTGTTTGAGTGTGTGATTCTGTGCATTATTAAAGGATTGTGTGTGTCCTTGTGATAGTTTGAGTTTGTGTGTGACTAAGGGATTGTCAGAGTGTGTGATTTTGTGTGTGATTGAGGGATTGTGTGTCTTTGTTTAGTAGTTTGAGTTTGCATGTGATGAAAGGATTGCGTGTATCTGAGTGTGTGTGATTTTGTATGGATTTGAGGGATGTGTGTGTTCAGTACTTGTGTGTAAACTTTTGTGTGACTGAGGGGTTGTGTGTGTCTCAAGCATGCAATTTTGTATGTGATTTAGCGATTATGGTGTCTTTATGTGTGATAGTTTGAGTGTCTGAGTAACTGTCAGAGTATGTGTGATTTTGTGAGGGTGAGGGATTGTGGATTCCTGAATCTGTGTGTGATTGAGGGATTCTGTGTCTGATGATGTTTGAGTATGTGTCTGAGAATTTGTGTATCCCAGAGTGTGTGATTTTGTGTGTGTTTGAGCTTATGGATCATGTGTGTGAGAGTTTGAGTTTGGGTGTGACTGAGGGATTATGTGTCTGAATGTTTGTGAATGAAGGACTTTATGTAATAGATTGAGTGTGACTGAGGTGTGATTGTGATTAGAGTGTGTGATTGTGTGTGATTGAGGGATTGTGCATGTCTGTGTGTGATAGTTTGAATTTAACTGAGCAATTGTGTGTCTGAATGTGTGATTTTTGTGCATGACTGAGAGATTGTGTGCTTGACTGTGACTGAATTTGTGTCACTGAGGGATATTGTGTCTGTGATAATTTGAGTTTGTGTGTGAATGTGGACTACCTAAGTTTGTTGGTTTTGTGTGTGACTGAAATTGTGTCCTTGTGTGTGATAGTTTGATTTTGTGTGTGACTGAGGGATTGTCAGAGTGTTGATTGAGGGATTGTGTGTCTGTGTGTGATAGTTTGGGCTTGTGTGTGAGGGAGTGATTGTTTGACCGTGTGTGATTTTGTATGTGATTTAGGGATTGTGGGTGACTGAAATTGTGTGTGATTGAGGATTGTGAGTGTGATAGTTTGAGTTTATGTTTGAAAGATTTTCTGAGTGTGTGTGATTTTGTGTGTGAGTGAGGGATTGCGTGTCTGTATGTGATAGTTTCAGTTTTTGTGACTGAGGGATTTTGTCTGATTTTGTGTGTGTGATTGAGAAATTTTGGGTGAATAAATCTGTGTAATGAGGAATTGTATGTGTGATTTTTTTGGGTGATTGAGGGGTTGTGAGTCTGTATGTGGGATAGTTTGAGTTTGTGTGTGACCTTTGGATTGTCTGTGTGTGATTTTATGTGGATGAGGGACTGTGTGACAAAAAAATTTGTGTGTGATTGAGAGATTGTGTGCATCTGAGTATGTATGTCTCTGTGTGCTTGTGGATTTGTGTCCGATGGAGTGTGTGATTTTTTTGTGTGTTTGAGTGAGGGATTGTGTATGATAGTCTGAGTCTGAGTGTGACTGAGGGATTTTGTGTTGAGTATTTGTGTCTGATGGTATGAGTGTGACTAGGGACTACGTTTAATTACGTGTATGTAATTTTGTGTGTGATCGAGGTACTGTAGTGCCGGTGAATGTGTGTCAAATTTGAGTGTGTTTTTGTGTGGTTGAAGGATTATGGGTGACTTACTCTTCCTGTGATTGAGGAATTATGTGTGTCTAAGTATGTATGAGTTTGTCTGTGACTGAGGATTTGTGTGTCTCTGAATGTGATATTGTGTGTATTTGTGTGTTAGGTATTCTGTGTGATAGTTTGAGTTTTTGTGTGTCTGAGTGTGTGATTTTGTGTGTGATTGAATGATTGTGTGACCGTGTGTGTGAAAGTCTGAGTGTGACTGAGGGATTGTCTGAGGTGTCATAGTTTGAGTGTGACTGAGGATTGTGTGTCTGTGTGATAGTTTGAGCTTCTGTGTGACTGAGGGATTGTGTGTCTGATTTAATTTGAGTGTGTATGCTTTTGTATGTGATTGAGGGATTGTGGGTGGCTAAATTTGTGTGCGACTGAGGAATTGTGTGTCTGATAGTTTGGTGTGTATGGCAGGGACTGTGTGTGATTTTGAGTTTCATTGAGGGAGTGTGTCTTTATGTGTGACAGTTTGAGTTTGTGTGAGACTAGGGGTTGTGTGATTTTGTGTGTGTGATTGAGGAATTGTGGGTGACAGAATTTGTGGGACTGAAGACTTTGATTTTATGTGTTATTGAGGGACTGTGTCTATGTATGCGTGATAATTTTGAGTTTTGTGTGATTGAGGGATTGTGGGTGGTGGAATTTGTGATTGAGTTATTATGTGTGTCTGAGTATATAGTTTTGTGTGTGCTTGTGGATTTGAGTGATTCTGTGTGTTTGAGTATAAGGGATTATGTGTATGATAGTCTTTGTTCATGTGTGACTGAGGGATTGTGTGTGATTTTGTGTGTGACTGATGGATAGTGTGTTGAGTATTTGTGCGTGACGTTTTAAGAGTGTGACAGACAGAGGGATTTTGTGTGTCTAGTTGCATGTAATTTGGTGTGTGACTGAGGGATTCTGGTGTCTATGTGTGATAGTTTGTGTGATTGTGCATTTTTTTTGTGATTGAGGAATTGTTGGTGAATGAATCTGTGTGTGATTTAGGGATTATGTGAGTCTGAGTGTGTATGTCTGAGTTTGTGTGTGACTGAGGATTTGTGTGTCCCTGAGTGTTTAGTATTGTGTGTGTTTGAATGTGAGAGACTGTGTGTATGATACTTTGATTTTGTGACTGAGGGATTGTCTAGTGTGAGATTTTGTGACTGAGGGTTTGTGTGTCTAAACATTATACTTTGCGTTTGCATGTGCCTGAGGGATTGTGTGAGTGATGGATTTTGTGCATGATGGAGGGATTGTGTGTCTGATTATGTGTTTGAGGATTTCTGTGTCCCTGAGTGTTTGATTTTTGTGTGTGAGTGTGAGGGATTCTGCATGTGATACTTTTTGTGTGTGACTGAGAGATTGTGTCTGTGTGTATGATTTTGTGTGTGATCAAACAATCGTGTGTGTCCTGTGTGTGACAGTTTGAATGTGACAGAGGGATTATCTGTGTGGTTTTGTGTGTCTTTGTGTGCGTTAGTTTGAATCTGTGTGTTACTGAGGAATTCTTTGTGTGTTATTTTGTTTGTGATTGAGTGATTGTGGTGTCTGAATTTGTGTGTGGATGAGGTATTTTGTGATTAATAGTTTGAGTTTGTGTGTGACTGAAGATTGTCTAGTGTCTTTGATTTTGTGTGTGACAGAGGGATTGTCACTATAGTATCTGTGATTTTGTGTGTGACTGAGGGATTCTGTGTGATTCTGTGTGTGATTGAGGGATTGTGGGTCCTAGAATTTGTGTGGGATTGAAGGTATGTGTATGTTTGAATTTGTGTGACAGAGGGATCATTTATTGTGTGTGATTTTGCGTATGATAGTTTGAGTGTGATTGAGGGATTGTTAAGAGTGTGTGATTGACAGATTGTGTGTGGATGAGCATGTTATTGCTTTAGTTTGTGTGAATGAGAAATTGTGTCTGTGTTTGAGCTCTGTGAATGTGCGTGATTTTGTGTGATTGAGGAATTGTGGTGACTTAAATTGTGTTGTCATTGTGTGTTAGCTTGAGTTTTGTGTGACTAAGGGATTGTATTTGATATTGTGTATGATTGAGGAATTGTGGGTGAAACATTTTTGTGTGATGAGGGATTGTATGTGTGATTTTGTGTGTGACTGAGGGATTGTGTGTCTGTATCTAGGATTAGTCTGAGTTTGTTTGTGACCTAGGTACTGTCTATGTGTGATTTTGTGTGACTGAGGGATTGTGAGACAGAATTTGTGTGCTAGAGGGATTATGTGTGTCTGAGTATATCATCTGTGTGTGCATGTGGATTTGTGTCTATTGGAGTGTGTGTGACTTTGTGTGTGTTTGAGTCTGAGGGATTGTGTGTATGATAGTCTGATGTGTGTGTAACTGAGAGATGCATGCCTGAGTGTGTTGAGTGTTTGATTTTGTGTGTGAATAGGGTTTGTGTGTGTCTGAATATGTCTCTGTGTGCCTGTGAATTTGTGTCTTTGGAGTTTGTGTTTGAGTGTGATGGATTTTGTGTATGATAGTCTGAGTTTGTGTGTGACTTAGGGTTGCATGTGTCTGTGTGTGATTTTGTGTGTGAATGAAGGATTGTGTGTGTTCCTGTGTGTGATTGTTTGAGTGTGACTGAGGGATTGACTGTGTGTGCAATTTTGTGTGTTGCCGAGGGACTGTGTCTTATGTGTGATCATTTGAGTTTGTATGTGACTGACAGATTGTGTCTGTGTATATTTTGTATGTGATTAAGTGATTGTGGTGACTGCATTTGTGTGATTGAGTGATTGTGTGTGATAGTCTGAGTTTGTGTGTGACCAAAGGATTGAGTATGAGTGTGTTTGTGTGTTGTTGAAGGTTATGTGTTGAGTATTTGTGTGTGATGGTTTGAGTGTGTGACTGAGGGATTTTGTGTGTTTACTTGTATGAATATTGTGTGTGATTGAGGGATTTTGATATCTTCGTATGACATAGTTTGAGTGTGTGTGAAGGATAATGTTTAGGATAGTTTGAGTTTGTGTGGGACAGAGGGATTGTGTCTGTGTGTGATTTAGTGTGTGATTGTAGGATTTGTGTGTCCATGTGTGATAGTTTGACTGTGACTGAGGGAGAATGTGTGATTTGTGTGTGTGACTGAGGGATTGTTTGTCTGTATGTGTCATTGTGTGGTTGATGGATTGTTTGATTTTTGTATTTGAGGGAGTATGGGTAACTAATTTGTGTGTGAGGGACTGTGTGTATGAGTTTGGATATGTGAGTGACGGAGGGATTGTATAGTGTGTGATTTGATGCGAGGCTCAGTTTCTGTGTCAGTATGTGTTATAGTTTGAGTTTGTGTGTGACTGAGGGAATGTATGTGATTTTGTGTGATTGATGGATTGTGGGTGAATGAATTTGTGTGTGAGCATATGTCTGTGTTTAATTGTGTGTTCGAGTGTGTGACTTTGAGTGTGAGGGACTGTATGTTAGTCTGAGTTTGTGTGTAGCTGAAGGATTATGTATATCTGAGTGTGTGATTATATGTGTGATTCAGGATTGTGTGTGTTGAGTATTTGTGTGTGATGGTTTGACTGTGTGACTGAAGGATTGTGTATGTCTACATGTAGGTGATTTGTGTGTGTGTGAGGAATTATGGTGTCTGCGTGTGATAGTTTGAATGTGTGACTGAGGGATTGAGTGTGTGCGATTTTGTGCCACTGAGGGATTGTGGGTGACAGAATATGTGTAGATTTGAGGGGTTGTGTGTATCGGAGTGTGCCTATTTGAGTATCTGTGATAGAGGATTTCTGCGTCCATAAGTGTATGTGATTTGTGTTTGAGTGTGAGGGATTATGTGTGTGATAGTTTATTTGTGACTGAGGCATTGTATGTTTCTGAGTGTGATCTTGTGTGAGACTGAAGGATTGTGTGTTTCTGTGTGTGATAGTTTGAGTGTGAGGGGGTCGTTAGAGTGATTTTGTGTGATTGAGGGATTGTGTGTCTGTGTGTGATAATTTGAGTTTGTGTGTGACTGAGAACTTATGTATGTCTGAGTGTGTAATTCTAGCATATTGAAGGGTTGTGTTTGTCCGTGTGTGATATTTTGAGTTTGTAAGTGACTGAGGGATTGTCAGATTGTGTGCTTTTGTGTGTAATGAGGGATTGTGTGTGTGTGTGATAGCATGAGTTTGTGTGTGACTGAGATCATTTGTCTGAGTGTGTGATATTGTATATGATTGAGGGATTGTGTATGTCAATTGTGTGTATGGTAGACTGAGTTTGTACGATTGAATGATTGTGTTTGATAACATGAGTTTGTGTGTGACCGCGAGATTGTTTATCTGAGTGTTGTGATATTTTTGAGGGATTGTGTATGTCAATTGAGTGTATGGCAGATTGAGTTTTTGTGACTGAGGAATTGTTTGTGTCTGTGTGATAATTTGAGTTTGTGTGTAATTAAGGGATTGTGTGTGTGATGATTTGATTTTGTGGTGACTGAGGGATCGTTTGTGTGTGAATTTGTCTATGATTCAGGGATTGTGTGTTCAGTATTTGTGCATGATGGCTTGAGGGTGCGACTGAGGGATTGTGTGTGCCTACGTGTATGTAATTTTGTGTGTGATTGAGGGACTCTTTGTGTGTGCATGTGATAGTCTGAGAGTGTTACTGAGGGATTGTCTGAGTGTGTGTGAATTTTGTGTGGTTGAGGGATTGTGAGTGACTGAATCTGTGTGTGATTAAGGGATTTTTTTATAGCTGAGGACATATGTTTGAGTTTGTGTGTGCTTGAGGATTTGCATGTCTCTGAGTGTGTAATTTCTGTGTGTTTTGAGTGTGATAGATTGTGTATGGTAGTTTGAGTTTGTACATAACAGAGGGATTGTGTTTGAGTGTGTGTGATCCGTGTAAGATTGAAGGATTGTGTATGTCTGTTTGAGTGATAGCTTGAGTGTGACTAAGAGGTTGTCTCAGTGTGTGTTCTTTTGTGTGTTACTGAGGGATTGTGTATTCATCTGTGTGAGAGTTTTAGTTTGTGTGACGGATTGTTTTTCTGAGTATATGAGATTTTGAATGATTGAGGGATTGTGGGTGATTAAATTTGTGTGTGATTGAGGGATTGTGTATTTGAGTTTTTACTTTTTTTGTTTACTCGATTGTGGTGAATAATTAGTGTGTGATTGAGGTATTGTGTATGTCTGATATGGAGTTCTGTGTGCCTGTGGATTTGTGTGTGTTCGAGTATGTGTGATGTTGTGTGTGTTGAGTATGGGGACTCTGATAATTTGAATTTGTGTGTGACTGAGGGATTCTGTGTGCATCTGTGTTTGCTTTGTGTGACTGAGGCATTGTGTGTGTTGAGTATTTGTATGTGATGGTTTGAATGTGGGACTGAGGGATTGTGTGTGTTTAGAGTATGGATTTTGTGTGTGAATGAGGGATTTTGGTGTCTGTGAGTGATAGTTGGAGTATGCGACTGAGGAATTAAGTGTGTGTGATATTGTGTGGTTGAGGGATTGTGGGTGAATGAATCTGTGTGTGACTGAGGGACTGTGTGTATCTGAGTGTGTAATTTTGAATTTGTTCGATTGAGGATTTGTTTGTCCCGGAGTGTGTGTGATTTGCGTATCTTAGAGTTGACAGATTATGTGTTAGAATTTGAGTTTGTGTGTGAGTGAGGCTTGTGTGTCTCTGAGTATGTGATTCTGTGTGTGAATGGAGGATTGTGTGTGTCTCTGTGTGTGACAATTTCAGTTTGTGTGTGACTGAAGCATTGTGTGTCTGAATGTGATCTTGTGTGTGACTGAATGATTCTGTATGCCCATGTGTGTGAGTTTGAGTGTTACTGAGGGATTGTTAGAGTTTGTGTAATTTTGTGTGTTAGTGAGGCTTGTGTGTCTGTGATAATCTGAGTTTGTGTGTGATGGCGGTATTATGTGTGAGTGTAATTCTGTGTGTGATTGAAGGATTGTTTCTGTCCTCGCATGTGATAGTTTGAGTTTCTGAATGACAGAGATTGGCAGACTGTGATTGTGTGTCTGTGTGTGATAACTTGAATGTGTGTCTGTCTGAGGGATTGTGTGTCTGAGTGTGTGATTTTGTGTGTGATTGAGGGATTGTATATGTCTGTGTGTATAGTAGTTTGAATTTTGTGACTGAGCGATTGTGTCAGTGATAGAATGAGGTTGTGTGTGGCAGGCATTGTCTGAATGTATATAATTTTGTGTGTGACTGAGTGATTGCGTGACTGTATGTGTGATAGTTTGAGTGTGACTAAGGTATTGTGTGTTTGATAGTTTCTGTTTGTGAGTAATGGATTGTCTAATTGTGTGTGTGATTTTGTGTGTGACTGAGGGATTGTGTGACAGAATTTGTGTGTGACTATGGATTATGTGTGTATTTTGAATTTGTGTGTGACTGAGTGATTGAGTGCATTTCATTTTGTGTAATTGAGAGGTTGTGTCTATGATAGTTTGAGTTTGTGTGTGACTGAGGATTGTCTAGTGTGTGTGATTTTGTGCACAGCTGAGGGTTTGTCTGGTATGTGCAATATAGTTTGTGTGTGACTAGGGATTGAGTGTGAGTTTGTTTGATTAAGAGATTATGAGTGAATGAATTTGTGTGCGATTGAGGGATTGTGAGTATGTATGTCTGTTTGCTTGTGGATTTGTGTGCTTGAGTGTGTGTGATTCTGTGTGTGTTTGAGTGTGAGGGACTGTATGTGTGAAGGTCCGATTTTGTGTGTAACTGAGGGATTATGTGTGTCTGCATTTGTGATTGAGCAATTGTGTGTGTTGAGTATTTGTGAGTGTGAGACTGAGGGATTTTGTGTGTCTCCATGTAGGTAATTTTGTGTGTGATTGAGGAATTGTGTGTGTCTGTGTGTGATAATTTGAGTGTGTGCGATTCTGGGTGGTTGAGGGTTTGCGGGTAACTGAATATGTGTGTGATTAAAGGATTGTATCTAGTATACCTGTTTGAGTTTGTGTGATTAAGGATTTGTGTGTCCCTGAGTGTGTGTGATTTGTGTGTGTTTGAGTGTGAGGGATTTTGTGTGTATCAGTTTAAGTGTTCATGACTGAGGCATTGTAAGTCTAAGAGTGTGATCTTGTGTGATCAAAGGATTGTGTGTTTTCGTGAGTGTGAGTGTGACTCAGGGATTGTTAGTGTGTAATTTTCTGTGTGTCAGTTTGCATGATAATTTGAGTGATGACCGAGGAATTGCTGAGTGTGTGATTTTGTGTGTGAGGTATTGTGTGTCTGTGAGTGATAGTTTGATTTTGTGTGTGACTGAGGGATTATGTGTGTCTGTGTCTGAGTGGTAGTGTGTGTGACTGAAGGATTATGTGTGTTCTTGTGTGTGAGTTTGAGTGTGATTGAAGGATTGTCTGTGTTTGTGAGATTTTGTGAGTGACTAAGGGATTATGTGTCTATATGTGTGATTGTTTTAGTTTGTGTCTGACTATGCGTTTGCTTGTCTGAGTATGTTTGAATTTGTACGCCATAGAGGGATTGTTGGCATCTGAATTTGTTGTGTGATCGAGGGATTGTGTGATATTTTGTGTGTGACTGAGGGATTATGTGTATGAATGTGTGTGATTTTGTGTGTGATTATAGGATTGTGTGTGTCCAAAATTGAGTTTGTGTGACACTGAGGGATTATCAGAGGTGTGATTTTGCTTGTGACTGACAATTATGTGTGTGATAGTTTAAGTTTGTGTGACTGAGGGATTAATGTGATTTTGTGTGATTGAAGGATTGTGTGTGTCCGTGATGTTATTTGAGTTTGTGCTGACTGAGGGATTGGCATGTGTGAGTGTGATTTTGTGTGTGATTGAGGGATTGTCTGTGTGATGGTTTTGCGTTTGTGTGTGATTGAGAAACTGTGTGTGATCTTATCTGAGGGATCGTGGGTGATGGAATTTGTGTGTGATTGAGGGATTGTGTGTCTGAGTATGTACATGTTTGCTTAATGATTCGTGTCTGAGGGGGTGTGATTGATTTTGTGTGTTTGAGTGTGAGGGATTATGTGGGTAATAGTCTGAGTTTGTGTGTGACTGAGGACTACGTGAGTCTGAGAGTGTGTTTTTGTGTGTGGCTGAGGGGTTGTTTCTGTTGAGCTTTGTGTGTGACGGCTTGAGTGTGTGACAGGGATTCTGTGTGTTTAGATGTCTGTAATTTTGTGCGTGATTGAGGGATTGTGGTGTCTTAGTGTGATACTCTGTGTGTGTTTTGAGTATTGTCTGAGTGTGTGTGATTTTGTGTCTGAGTGTGTGTGATTTTGTGTGGTTGAGGGTTTGTGAGTGACTGAATCTGTGTGATTGGGGGATTGTGTGTGTTTTTTGAGTTTGTGTGTGACTGAAAATATGTGTGTTCCTGAGTGAGTGATTTTGTGTGTTTAAGTGTGACGGTGTATGTGTGGGATAGTTTGAGTGTGTTTGTGTGACAGAGGCATTGTGTGTGTTTATTGCGTTATGGAGTGTGTGTCCATGTGGTTATAGTTTGAGTGTTACTGAGGGTTGTCTGAGATGGTGTGATTTTGAGCGCAACTGGGGATTGTGTACCTGTGTGATAGTTTGAGTTTGTGTGTGACTATGGATTGTTTCCCGAGAGTGTGTGATTCCTTATTGATTCCGAGATTGTGGATTGCTGAGTTTGTGTGTGACTGAGGATTGTGGGTGTGATATTTTGAGTTTGTGTGTGATGAGGGCTTGTCAAGCGTGTGTGATTTTGTGTGTGACTGAGGGACTGTGGGTGTGATATTTTGAGTTTGTGTGTGATGAGGGCTTGTCAAGCGTGTGTGATTTTGTGTGTGACTGAGGGATTGTGCGTCAGTATGGGTGATAGCTCGAGTGTGATGATGGATTGTGACTGATTATGTGTGTGATGACAAATTGTGGGTGACGGAATTTGTGTGTGACTGAAGGATTGTGTGTCTGCATACGTATGTGTGTGTGCTTGCGATGTGAGTGATCCGGGGCATGTTTGCGTGTGAGGGCTTGTGTGTATGACAGTCTGTGTGTGTGTGAGTGAGGGATTGATGTGTCTGATAGTGTGATTTTGTGTTTCATTGAGTGATTGTGTGTGTTGAGTATTTGTATGTGATGATTTGAGTGTAACTGACTGCGTGTGTCTGTGTGTATCTAATTTTTGTGTGTGAGGGATTGTGGTGTCTTGTGTGTGATGTTTTGAGTGTGTGAGTGAGGGATTGTGTGAGTGTAATTGTTGTGTGGTTCAGGGACTGTGTGTGCCCGAGGCACTGTGGGTGTGAGTGTGTAAGGTTGCGTTTGTGTGTGCCCGATGATTGTGTGTCCAAGTGTGTTCTGTCCGCTCGCAACTTGGCACAGGCCACAACAATGCACAGCCCGGCGGACCTACCTTGTGCCGAAGCCACACCGCACGACAACCACAGGACTGTCCACACCTGTCCACGGCCGCCGACAACACGTCCGAGCTGCACACAATCCCCGCACCACACACCCACACCTCCTGCGTGTGCACGGAGGGGGCCGGGCGGGTCCTTCCCCGCTGGTCACCCGAGCCCCTGGTAGAGAGAAAGTCCCATGGGGTCACGCAGCAAGCCTGGACGCCCGCCTGGACTCAGTGGCCACATGCCACAGCCCCCAACACTGCAGGAGGGACCCCGGAGCAGGCACAGAGCCGGGACCCCGAGCAGGACACAGAGCCGGGACCCCAAAAACCGGACCCCCGACACCGCCACCCCCGACGAGCCAACCCCAGCAGGCCGAGCCGACCCCACCAGGGACAGAGCCGGGACCCCCATCACAGGGGACAGAGCCGGGACCCCCATCACAGGGGACAGAGCCGGACGGGACCCCCATCACAGGGGACAGAGCCGGACCCCCATCACAGGGACAGAGCCGGGACCCCCATCACAGGGGACAGAGCCGGGACCCCCCCATCACAGGGGACAGAGCCGGACCCCATCACAGGGGACAGAGCCGGGACCCCCATCACAGGACACAGAGCCGGGACCCCGAGCAGGGGACAGAGCCGGGACCCCCATCACAGGGACAGAGCCGGGACCCCCATCACAGGGGACAGAGCCGGACCCCCATCACAGGGGGCAGAGCCGGGACCCCCATCACAGGGGACAGAGCCGGGACCCCCATCACAGGGGACAGAAGTCCACGGCAGGGCCCAGGGCACTGGACAGAGAACAGCCTAGGCCAAGACCCCGGAGCAGAGGGGGCCGGCAGGAAGAAGCGGCCACACAGTGGTCAGGGCCCCCGGGACAGGAGGGGGCAACGGAGTGGCCGGACACAGGGAGGGAGGGATCAGCTACTCACTGCGCAGGGCCCATATCCTCCTTTGTTTGGGTTTTTGGTTTCTTGGCAACCATGGCGGATGCTCAGGGGTTCTGACTGGCTCAGCGCTCAGGAATGAGTCCTGGAATTCGGCCCTTCGATTGGTCCGCTTATAAACCCTTATTTGCATGCCCAGTGCGATTGGTTCCCCACATTCCGTCATTTGCATACAGACCCATCGGCAGTCTCATGGGTCGGATGCAATCTGATGGGTCCTCTATAAACCCTTATTTGCATACCCAATAGGATTGGTTCCCCCACATCCCGTCATTTGCATAAAAACACATCTGCAGGCTCATGGTAGGATGCAATCTGAGTGGTCTTCTATAAACCCTTATTTGCATACCCAGTCCGATTGGTTCCCCACATTCCGTCATTTGCATACAGACCCATCTGCAGTCTCATGGGTAGGATGCAATCTCATTGGTCCTCTATAAACCCTTATTTGCATACCCAGTCCGATTGGTTCCCCACATTCCGTCATTTGCATACAGACCCATCTGCAGTCTCATGGGTCGGATGCAATCTGATTGGTCCTCTAGAAACACTTATTTGCATACTCAGTCCGATTGGTTAGCCACATCCCGTCATTTGCATAAAAACACATCTGCAGTCTCATGGGTCAGATGCAATCTCATTGGTCCTCTATAAACCCTTTATTTGCATACCCAGTCTGATTGGTTCCCCCACATTCCGTCATTTGCATACAGACCCATCTGCAGTCTCATGGGTCGGATGCAATCTCATTGGTCCTCTATAAACCCTTATTTGCATACCCGGCCCGCGTGTAACCCTACCCAGCGATTGGTTCCCCCAATCCCTTCATTTGCATACAGACCCATCCGCAGTCTCATGGGTCGGATGCAATCTCATTGGTCCTCTATAAACCCTTATTTGTTCATACCCAGTCCGATTGGTTCCCCACACCCCGTCATTTGCATACAGACATCTGCAGTCTCATGGGTGGGATGCAACCTGATGCCTTTGATGCACATAGGGCATAACCAATCAGAGAGCAGACACATCCAAGGGGCGGGGCTAGGTTCTCCAGGGTTGCTAAGTCCAGCAGAGCGGTCATTTACCGTTAAAGAGCTAGACCACTCAATACAGCTGTTCTTTTTCCTGTTGTGTTTTGGGTGGGTCACACCTCACAGTGCTTATGGGTCCCTCCTGGCTCTGCTCTCAGGCATTACTCCTGGTGGTCCTCTGGGGACCCTATGGGATGCCGGGATGGACGTGTACAAGACCAACGTCCTCCCTGCTCCACTATCACTCCTTCCCTGGCCTTTATCCTCTGAGGCAGGAGCCAACTGCTTCCCTTGGCCCAGCACCGCCAGGTTCCCTTAGGGAGGGTTTTCTCTGGACCAGGCGCTGACCACCATCCAAACTCCAAACTCCACATTCCCTGGGTGCTGGCCACGCCACCCTGCCCTCTCAGCACCCGTCATCACCGTGTACATAAGGGTCTCATTCGAATGCTAATAAACATTACACAGCATATAGAAAAAATTATCCACAATCCCCAGGAATGTCCAGCCCAGCCCAGGTATGCTGACCCAGAGACTCTCAGACATGGGGCAGAGCTCTACCGGCTCTCCCTGTGCCCAGCTGATCACGAGGCACCCAGGAGGGACGTCGGGTTCTAGCCCTGGCCACCACCCCAGCAGAGCCTTGCAAGAAGCCAGAGGAACCCCCACACCATGAGGGCCGACATTTTCAGCATCCGGACTCCACAGCTCGACAGAGCTCCACCCAGCAGAAGATCTGATCACAGCCCAGCTCACACGGCCGCACGGTTCATCAAAAAAAGCTCGAGATTAGAGGCGACTACAAGAGTATCCCACCTGCACGGTAGAGCCTGGCAAGCTAACCGTGTCGTATTTGATATGCTTTCTTCAGAGAAAACGTTTCTTCATCATTTGTAGCAGATGATGTTTGACAAGCCATAGAAAATAAATGCTTGAAGGTCTGATATAGGGGCAGGTCTAAGCCGTAGATGGGGAAAACTGGAAATAACGGTGGTGGGAAGTTGGTGGGGGATTGTGGCTGAATACTGAATGTTGTAACAAATTAACACGAACAACTTTGCTTAAAAATAAACTATATATATATGATACTAAATATATATTATATATTTAATATATATATATATATATAAAATATATATAATTATATTTAATATATATAATATATATAATTATATATATAATATATTATATATAATATATATTATATATAAATTATATATATATAAATATATATTTAATATAAATATATATTATCTATATTAAATATATTATATATTTAATATATATTTATATATATAATATATATAATTAATAAATATATATTAAATATATATATTAAATATAAATACATATATTATATATATTAAATATATATTATATATATTTAATATATATTTATATATATTATATATAATATATATAAATATATATATTTAATATATATCATATATATTATAAATATATATTTATATATATAAATAATATATATTTATATATATTATATATTTATATATATTAATATATATTTATATATATTACATATATTTAATATATATTATATAGAATATATATAATATATATTAAATATATATATAATATATATATATATATATAATATATGTATTTATATTTAATATATATTTAATATATATTTATTAATTATATATATTATATATATAAATATATATTAAATATATATATATGTATATATATATATAGTTTGCTTTTTGGGTCACACCCGGCGATGCTCAGGGTTTGCACCTGGCTCTGCACTCAGGAATTACTCCTGGCACCGCTCGGGGGACCCTATGGGATGCCAGAGATAGAACCCGGTCGGCTGTGTGCAAGGCAAACGCCCTACCCGCTGGACTATCGCTCTGGCCCCAAACTATAAATTTAAAAAAATAATAAATTAGGAAAGAAAATTGAATAGACGCCCCCTAAGTTCAGTAAATGAAAGCAATGAACACAAATGGGCCAATTTGCACATAACAGCTCAGTTATAATGCCATGACTTTACCGAGACCACTAGGAGAAACATGTTGTAAACAGCCGTACAAAATCAATGAATTAAGTGCCTAAGAGGTGGGAAACAGGGTCTCTGGTGGTGGTAAGGGCACAATTTCATTAAGCGAAGTGTTTAAGGAGAGTTCTAACAGTTATTAACAAACACAACGTTGTAAAACACGGTGTTTAAAGAAAGCTTAAAGCTTATTAAACACACGCACGGCTGGAGAGGCGGCTTGGGACAGGCTGTGTCGCGGCAGACACAGGCTTCATCCCTGGGACCTGCACAGGCACCGGAGCCCCGGCCACGAGCAGCCCCTGCCCAGCACTGGCCAAGGCCTGCACACCAGTGCTTGGCAGCAAGGCATGGACGCTGTACTGACGTGGGGGTGGTAGCACCCTCGGCCAGGGGACGGCAGCGCCATCTCCTTCCTGGAGAGAAGCCCGCAGGGGTGGGGCACGGCTCGGCAAAGATAAGAGGCCAAGGTCCATCCTGCTGACCTCAGGGGGGACACGGCCCTGCAAACATAAGAGGCGGCCACGGTCCATCCTGCTGACCCCTTAGCACAAAGCTCTCTCTGAACAATGTCCCAGTACTGGTTCTGAGTAGTTTCTCTCAGTCCATGAATACTTTCTGACCGTCCTTGAACACTTCCTCTCGGTCCTGAATACTTTGGTCCTGAATATTTTGTGTCGCTCCTGAATACTTTGCATAGGTCCTGAATGCTTTGTATTGGTTAGAAATACTTTGTATCCATCCTGAATTTGTCTCTGCTCTGAATACTTTGCATCCATTCTGAATACTTTGTATCAGTTCCAAATACTTTGTATCTGTCCTGAATACTTTGTCTCGCATTCTGAATACTTTGTATCCATTCTGAACACTTTGTATCCATTCTGAATACTTTGTATCTGTTCTGAATACTTTGTATCTGTTCTGAACACTTTGTATCTGCTCTGAACACTTTGTATCTGCTCTGAATACTTTGTATCTGTTCTGAACACTTTGTATCTGCTCTGAATACTTCTTATCTGTTCTGAACACTTTGTATCTGTTCTGAACACTTTGTATCTGTTCTGAATACATTGTATCTGTTCTGAATACTTTGTATCTGCTCTGAATACTTTGTATCTGTTCTGAATACTTTGTATCTGTTCTGAACACTTTGTATCTGCTCTGAATACTTTGTATCTTTTCTGAACACTTTGTATCTGCTCTGAATACTTTGTATCTGCTCTGAATACTTTGTATCTGTTCTGAATACTTTGTATCAGCTCTGAATACTTTGTATCTGTTCTGAACACTTTGCATCAGCCCTGAATACTTTGTATCCGTTCTGAATACTTTGTATCTGTACTGAATACTTTGTACCCATTCTGAATACGTTGTATCCGTTCTGAATACTTGCATGGGTTCAAGTTAGCTGAGCTGGAACTTGGTCATTTTGGGCTCCTGAGGACACGTCTTGTAACACTCAGCCCAGCCCCTGGTGGTCACTATTCTGGACCAAGGATCTGGGGCTGGGGGCCACCAAGGTCACCCCACAGTGTTTGGCACAGCTTGGGGGACATGAGATTCCAGGGATCCAACCAGGGTGCCCACCCGCACACGTGCCCTAGCCTGGTACCCGCTCCCGGCCCCTGAGGGAGCCTGCAGGGACGGCTGTTTCCTGACGTGCTGAAAACACCGGCTTTGCTCATGTCCAGGATGAAGAATATTCTCACAACAGCCATTTGGGTGCACGGACGTGCCATCCATTAGGGTCCAGTGTGACGGGCTCTGCAACCAAGGGACCCCCCAACCACATACACAGAACAATGCCACCTGGTTAAGGCGGGGCCCTACGTGAGGTCCCCAAGAGACAGTCTGATGGCGGAGCTTCCCATGGACGCCCCAACACCCCCAGTGTGAAAACCGCTCTCAGCCCAAAGTGAGATGAGCAGGGACCAGAGCCACAGCACAGCGGGGAGGGCGTCTGCCTTGCAGGAGCCCCACCTGGGTTCAATCCCCGATATCCCAAAGGGTCCCCGGAGCACCACCAAGAGTAATTCCTGAGTGCAGAGCCAGGAGCAACCCCTGAGCATCGCTGGGTGTGGACCAAAAGACATCAGGTTGCATCCGACCAATGAGACTGCAGATGATGTGTCTGTATGCAAATGACGGGATGTGGGGAACCAATCGGACTGGGTATGCAAATAAGGATTCATAGAGGACCAACCAGATTGCATCCAACCCATGAGACTGCAGATGTGTCTGTATGCAAATGACGGGATGTAGGGAACCAATCGGACTGGGTATGCAAATAAGGGTTTATAGAGGACCAATCGAGATTGCATCCGACCCATGAGACTGCGGATGGGTCTGTATGCAAATGACGGAATTGGGGGAACCAATCAGACTGGGTATGCAAATAGGAGCTTATCAGAGAACCAATCAGAGGGCTGGATTGAGATGATAGGAGAGCAGGAGGGCGTTTGCCTTGCACTATGCGTCCTAGGAGGTTGGATGTGAGCCCCTGGGATCTGAATGGCAGCCATGGGCTGGGCGGGGGCCTCACCCCCGTGTCCGAAGTCTCAGCTGACCCCAGCCCTGCTCTGCTCACAGAGCTCCACTTTGCAGAACTGTGCAACGTGACCAACTGCTGGTAGGG